>JAPQWV010004853.1:0-25813 GCA_027422505.1 Craterostigma plantagineum
AGCTATAAGTAGATGCTGCCTTCCAGAAAAGTTTCTTTAGCTCTAGACCTTTGAATTTGCCTTTGAAGACGTGTCTGGTGCAGAATCTATGCTCAGAATGTGGAGCCAGTTTTGATAGTGCATCAATTAGACCCTTCTGTCTGTCACTAATAAAAGCTAGATTGGCAGCACATGCATCACCAATATCTCTCAACAACAAATGAAGAAACCACTCCCAAGTCTCCCCCTTCTCTATCTCAACAAATGCCCAAGCCAATGGATAAATGTTATTATTCTCACAGCACTTAATAACTGTCCCTTGAATACACCCTTTAAGAAACAACCATCCAACCCAATCAATGGCCTACACCCTGATTTGAAGCCATTAATCAAAGGCTTTAAACAGTAATAAAATCTCTGTAGAACTGGTGGATTTTCCTCCCAGATCACACGAAGAATACAAGAGCTGACACTATTGTACTTAACCACAGTTGCACAATAATCATACAATCTTGTATACTGAACCTTCACATCCCCCTTAATCAACTCAATGGCATGCCTTTTTGCCCTATACACTTTATATGTACTAACATCAACTTTCACATCCCTTCGAAATTTTCTCTTGAGTGATAGTAGATCCTCATTGGGGTTGTCCCTCACATAATTCATAATCCTCTTAGCAAGATATTTGTAGTCAGCCTGTGAATTGGTGGTGTAGTGTGAACAACTATGAGCCCCTTTGTGTGATTTAATCATCCATTCAGTGCCTGTCATAACTGGGGAAGCATGAAACCTCTAGTCACAACCTATTTGTATAACACTGTGACCTTCATCTCTCATTCTTCACAAATTTCAAGTCCAATCCTCTCTTAACTTCCCAATCCTTCAAGGCTGCTTTAAAAGATGCTCTATTTGGAAAGCGAAGCCCCAGATTTAACTCACACTCAGTCATATCTGTTGTCTCATCCACTCAGGATGAGTTGGAGCAGAATCATCATCTGATTCTACCCTCTCTTTCTCCAATTTCTCATAAGCATCGTCACATAAATCTTCCTCCAAGCCTTCATCAAATACAAAGTCTTCATCATCAGAATCAGTTGCACTAGACAATAAACCCTCTGTGTCAGCCTCTTTGTCACTCTCTGCCTCAAACTGATATTCACTATCAGACTCAGAATCACTGTGAACATCTGCAGTCTCATGTTCACCATCTAGGCCATGCTCATTTTTAGTCTCTCCATCCTCATTCTGACCCCTACATGAACATCGCTTTCAGCCTCTTCATACTCATTCTGACCCCCCTACATGAACATCATTTTCAACCCCTTCATACTCATTGTGACCCTCTACATGAACATCATCTTCAGCCTCTTCATCCTCATTCCGACCCTCTACATGAACATCATCTTCAGCCTCTTCATACTCATTCCGACCCTCTACATGAACATCATTTCCAGCCTCTACATCCTCATTTTGACCCTCTACATGAACATTATTTTCAGCAGCATTTTCATGACGAAATTCTGAATGACCCTCAGGTATGGGATAAGTTAGAAGGGGCACTTCCATACTCGGAAAAGATAATCTCCCACCATCACTATCAGTGGCCTCAAGGAAATCACCCAACTCTTCAACAAAAATATGGATGACACTCTCATATTTATGTTCATTAATCACATCCCTAATATCCTTATCGCTTTTTATTGCCCTAACCCCAGTATCCATACTTAGTCCAGGTATGCAGTAGTAAAACTGGACATTGCTACACTTCCCCTGCGTATTCGTAAAAATCGTGCAATGACCCTAGAAAAAGTTTATCCTTATCAACACCCCTAAATAAGACCTTCATACCCCCAAGTACCTCGCAATTGGAAGTCATTCAAACCTGTCGTCGACCCATAAGTAAATGCTTCAGAAAGATCTCGCCATCTCGATTGCAGAAGTCGTCCCGGTGAAACTCCCTCTGTTGCTGTAGATTTCGACACCTATGAGATATTATAGGTGTCGAAGGAATGAAGTATGCTAGTAGTGTAAGATTTGAGATGAAATCTTGGGTCTATGTTTAGACAACGATTTGGGGATCTAAGGTTTTTCAATTGAGAATGAGAACCGGGAAGAGTTATATATACAAGGGTACAATGGGAATTACATTTTTTATTTGACCGATTGACTGCATTTGGCCAGAGAGGAAGCTTGTGTAAAGTTAAGTAAACCACGAGGGTTTTATATGCTATTTCTGAACCATAGGGGTTTTTGAGCTTAAATTTTAAACAGGTGGGTTATATGCAATTTAGCCAATTCAAAAGTGTACCCCAACGGAATGTAAGCCAACAAATTCTCAGGTGTACCACCATCGAGGCAACAAGAATTCAAGAACAACTCTTTCTTGGAAAATTAATGATAACATGATTCCAACACCACATTTCAAATACAGTGTAGAACTACCAGTATAAAAAACAAAGCTGCCTCACTGTACAATTCCAAAGTATAGCTACAAATTAACCAACAACCACTGTGCAATACCGAAGTGGAAAGAGGGAAAAGAGGCGAATCGAGCTGAATCCGCGTGTTCTTCCCATCTATTCGCCGCAACGATAGTTCTTCCTGCAATCGACGACTCAAAAAATCTGACCTAGCGACGCCTTCGATGACTTTCGATCGTCCGCGACCGCCGACCTGACGATCCTCTTTCTGATGCAGTGCTCCTCTATCGCTCGACGCGCCGCCTCTACCTCGGGAAGTTCCCATCGGAGGAAAATGCACCGTTGGGTAAGGTGAATGCAGTGTTGCTGAGGGTTTCACTGGGATTTCGCGCGCTCCAAGGGTTGAAGCTTCGAGGGACAGACAGTATTGTAAATTCCTTTCCTTGATATCGTGTATAGTATATCAAATAAGAATAATAATAATAATAAGAAAATAAATAATATTCGATATATTTACACTTAAATTCCTTACAGAAAAAATTTCAGTCCCTTCTCGGATAAAATTTTAGACGTATGTACCTAATAGAATAAAAATTATACACATAGGCACCTGCTCTGCTTGGTTGAGAATATCATTTTATCATCATTTACATCTTTTGTATGCATGTTATGTTCATATCATGTGTTTGTGTGGTATCTACATACTTTATACATCTAAATCATCTCAGGTAGCGTTGGAAAGTATAAATTATATATATATATATATATATATATTAATATAGCATTTACTCTTGGACTAAACCCCAGCTATGTTATACAAATTATACGTGATCACTATTACTATATGCTAGTATATAGGCACGTTCTATGCATTTGCAATACATAAATATATTATTTGATATTTAAAGTTATTTTAAATTAAATTGCAAGTTTAAATTTCTTACTTTTATTATGTATAAGAAAATTTATTTGAGGATATAATTGTAATTATTAAAAACATTATGGGTAAAATTGTAATTAAACTTGACACACCAAATTGATTAAGTGGTGGTTACTATAAGCCTCTCCCACTTAATAATATAGAATGATATTAACCAATTAGCTTAGACAGCTTTTGTTAGTACATCTATATTCTTTAATTAAGCCTCATCACCTATTATAAACGGTCAAAATTTGGTCTGTCAATTATTAATTAAAATTTAAATTGAAATAAAACTACCGACTAGTCATTTTTTATATTTTCAAACCCCTCTATTTTTAGTAATTATTATATTAAAGAGCACACCCATTTGAGCGTGCAAAAGAGACTAGTATTCTATATTTACGGAGATATATAGTTGTCATTAGGGGTGGCCACCCCACTCAATCGATCCAACCCAACCCACACCACATGTGTTGGGTTAATGTCTTGATGGGCTGGTTTGGACTGTAAAACACAAAACTGCATTTTCTGCAATCGCGTTTGGTTTTGTATTTTTAAAATCTCAGAAAACCGCACACAACCGCATTTAATAATATAATAAAATTTTACTATATTTTGTTTAATAGTTCATAAAATAATAAATATCAAACTCGTATAGTTGTGAAGTCCAAAAATATTAATTATTTTTTATTATTGATACAAGGAATATGAGCTTCTTATCGAACTTTTTATTATTTGTTACGTTATTTCTATGATAAAATTTTTATATATAAACTTTTTTATAAACAAGTTTATGATATTCTTTTCGCTATATCCATACTTAACAACATCTTCAACTGATATCCAAAGACTCAGAAAGTAGACTAGGTGTACTGCAATCGTACCGCAAAATGAGTTATAATTTTTTTCTCCTGTTGAAACGCAATTATGCGTTGACAATTACAATACAATACCCTTTTATTTGTTTTAATTATTAATTTATCCATTTAAAAATAAAAAACTAATAAAAATATAAAAGCACTGTTTATTAATAAATAATTTTTCAATGTTTTTGATATGAAAATTTATTGAGTATTATTTTTTTTGAAAATATTTTCCAACTGATTTAAATAATAGTGTCGTGTAATTTATAAAGTTGTATATTATATGGATAATATTAAGACATTGGATAGAAGAGAATGGTATTTGAGTTTGAGAATTGGTTTGATGGTTGGAGAAAAATTAATGCATTTTGAGTTTGTGAATGAGATTGAGCTTGATGATGAGTTTTTCGGTTGAAGACATTCTAAGAATATTACACTTAATTTTTCAATATGATAAAATATGTTAAAACCGCAAAAACGTCCCAACCCAAGCAAACCACAATGTATCGGGTTAAAATTTTTATGATCAGATTTGGGGTACAGTATTAAAAATCGCAACAAATTGGGTCGGGTTGAATTTCAATAGAAATGTTGGGTTTTAAGCCCAATGGGCCTTGGGCCCAAGTGTGGGTAATTGGCCCACTAAGAGAAGAGCTGAAACGATTTTATTAAATCGAGAAGACGTCGGTCGTCGAAATGAGAAATCGTTGAAAGATTACGAATCTACGTTTCG
Source organism: Craterostigma plantagineum (assembly GCA_027422505.1). Taxonomy (NCBI): domain Eukaryota; kingdom Viridiplantae; phylum Streptophyta; class Magnoliopsida; order Lamiales; family Linderniaceae; genus Craterostigma; species Craterostigma plantagineum. The sequence continues at coordinate 4,921 of JAPQWV010004853.1, forward strand.
AGACGAATCTAATGAATATTAATTTGCTCAAAACCGATATCGGGTGAATGAGAAATTAATTAGTAAAGCAAGCCTATAAAATTAAAAAAAAACGAAAAAAATAAAAAAAATAAAAAATGATGACGTGGCGACTGATGACGTGTCACTGACACGCGGACTGACGTGAACTGACGTGGCGCTGACTGGGTGTGGTGATGTGCCTGATTGAAGGGGTATTGGGTATCAGTCCAAGAGTTGTGACTATTCCCAGATTGACCCCTGGCCAAAAGTTACACCTATTTGCGAATTCGGCCCAGTCAAAGGAGGTCAAACTGAAAAGTTATGACTTTTCGCGAATTGACCCCTACAGCTTTTCGGACAGTATAAATAGGTCCCCTGGCAGAATAGAAATTCATTCAATTCACTCCCAGCACTTTAGAGAAAGTTGACAGCACATCCCTTAGGCATAATAAGGCATAAAAAACGCAAGAAAGACTCGAGTCTTTAGTAGATTCGCTCGATAATTTCGTAACGGTGTGCGACGTTTCGAAATTCTTGAAGTCGTTGTATCTTCGGGACGTATTGCGACAACCCGAGGCACTGAAATACGGGGCAATAACGTCTTACGGAAAGCGTACGACGTACGTGCCTCGACTTCGACGTATAGCCGAAACTCTGTCCGAGTTTTACGAGCGCCACCGACCAGACGCCAATACCGGAACCAACAATCGTAAGACGTTATTTTGTCTGATCGATGGCAACAATAGCGACTATCCCCACCGCCGTATCGCTGACGGGAAGCAACCACGCCGAAAGGCCGGCGAAATTCAACGGAGCTGATTTCAAACGATGGCAGCAAAAAATGCTATTTTACCTGACGACTCTGAACCTGGTGCGCTTTCTGAAAGAGCTCCCGCCCCAGGTGAACGCCGACGGCGCCGCAGACGACGACGCAGCCGAAGTGGACGAACAACAACAGGTGGCGTTGGACGCTTGGAATCATAAAGATTTCATGTGTCGTAACTATATTTTGAACTCCCTAGACGACTCCCTATACAACGTCTACGCAGTCGCTAAAACTGCTAAAGAGTTGTGGGACTCGTTGGATAAAAAGTACAAAACCGATGACGCCGGACTGAAGAAATTCATTGTCGGCAGGTTTTTGGACTATAAGATGACCGACTCCAAACCAGTGTTGGACCAGGTCCGTGATCTGCAACTGATAATCCACGATATACACGCGGAGAATATGCAGATCAGCGAATCCTTCCAGGTAGCTGCTATAATAGAGAAGCTGCCGCCCCTGTGGAAGGACTTCAAGAACTACCTCAAGCACAAGCGTACGGAAATGGGGCTTGAGGACCTGATCGTGAGGCTTCGAATCGAAGAAGATAATCGAAGGATCGAGGCCAAGAACAAAAGGGGCAGCGTGGAGGTACGTGCGAACCTGGCCGAATCTAACACCGACAAAAAGCGCAAGAGGCCTAATGCGACGCAGCAGAAGCCGAACAAAATTAGAGGCAACTGCTACAATTGCGACAAACCTGGGCATATGGCCAAGGGCTGTTGGCTGAAGAAAAAGAGCAAAAAGAACCAAGCTCACCTGACCGAGGCAAAGCTGGGGACCCTGACAGAGATGGACCTAGCCGCCGTCGTATACGAGGCCAACGTGGTAGACAATCCTAGGTCGTGGTATATCGACTCTGGAGCGACTCGCCACATCTGCTCTGATAAGGAGATGTTTTCAACCTACATCCCTATCTCAGGCAGGAACCTGTTTATGGGCAACGCAGCCACCTCTGACATCGTCGGATTAGGGAGGGTAGTGCTGAAGATGACCTCGGGCAAGGAACTCACTCTTGTGGACATGCTGCATGTGCCAGACATCCGCAAGAACTTGGTGTGCGGCTCCCTGTTGAGCAAAGCCGGATTTAGGCAGGTGTTTGAGAGTGATAAATATGTACTGACCAAAACGGTCATTTTGTAGGAAAGGGCTACCTCGAGAAGGGGCTCTTTAAGATGAATGTAATGCCTGTAATACGCGAGATTGAGCTCGGTAATAATAATAAAGAAAGTTCATCTTACTTGGTTGAGTGTTCCAATTTATGGCATCATAGATTAGGACACGTGGGTTTAAACAAAATAAAAAAAGTTAATAAGTTTAAACCTGCTTCCACAAATGGAAGTCGACTCACAACAAAAGTGTGAAGTCTGTGTCGAAGCAAAAATGGCCAAGGCACCGTTCTTCTCTGTTGAGAGAAGTAGTGCACCTCTAGAATTAATCCATACTGATATATGTGATCTGAAGTTCGTGCAGACTAGAGGTGGAAAAAAGTACTTTATTACTTTTATCGATGATTGCACGAGATTTTGCTACGTATACTTGTTAAGTGGCAAGGACGAGGCTCTTGATGCCTTCAAAAGATATAAGAGTGAAGTTGAAAATCAACTAAACTCAAGAATTAAAATAATTCGAAGTGATAGAGGAGGCGAATACGTGGCGCCGTTCGAAGAATTCTGCCAAGAGCACGGCATTATTCATCAAACAACTGCGCCTTATTCACCTCAGTCAAATGGTGTTGCTGAACGCAAAAATAGGTCTCTTAAGGAGATGATGAATGCTATGTTAATCAGTTCTGGGCAACCTCAGAACTTGTGGGGGGAAGCAATCCTCTCGGCAAACCGCATTCTAAATATGGTGCCACACAAAAAGAAAGAAAAGACTCCATACGAACTATGGAAAGGTAGGGCTCCGTCCTACAATTACCTGAAAGTGTGGGGGTGCCTAGCAAAGGTCGAAGTACCTAAACCTAAACAGGTTAAAATAGGACCCAAGACTGTTGATTGCATTTTCATCGGATATGCTAATAACAGTAGTGCATATAGATTTCTAGTGCACAAATCAGAAAACCTTGAAATGAACAAGGGATGATATTTGAGTCGAGGAACGCTGTATTCTTCGAGAATATTTTTCCAAATAAGGAAAAGAAAGAAATAAGCTATAATAAGCGAACTCACGATGCCGTTGAGAGTTCACCTCAAGAAAACGAGGAACCACGGCAAAGCAAACGTAAAAAGGTGGCCAAGTCATTCGGGCCTGATTTCCTAACTTATATGTTAGATGATGAACCACGGACTTTGCAGGAGGCATTGTCTAGTCCAGAAGCTCCGTTCTGGAAAGAAGCTGTGAATAGCGAGATTGAGTCCATAATGCAAAACCATACGTGGGAGCTGGTAGATCTCCCAAAGGGGTGCAAGCCTTTAGGATGCAAATGGGTCCTTAAAAGGAAGCTTAAGACCGATGGATCAATCGAAAAATATAAAGCTCGTTTAGTAGCTAAAGGGTTTAACCAAAAGGAGGGGTACGATTTCTTCGATACCTACTCACCCGTGACAAGGATTACATCCATACGGGTGTTGATCGCTATAGCAGCGTTGTATGACCTCGAGATACACCAGATGGACGTGAAAACGGCCTTTCTAAACGGGGAACTCGAGGAAGAAATATATATGAGGCAGCCCGAAGGGTTTATTGTACCCGGGCAGGAAAATAAAGTGTGCCGACTCGTGAAGTCACTTTACGGGCTTAAGCAAGCGCCGAAACAATGGCACGAGAAGTTCGACATGACGATGTTGTCGAATGGGTTTAAGATTAATGAGTGTGATAAATGCGTTTATATAAAAGGCATACCCAATGAGTTTGTGATTGTCTGTCTGTACGTAGACGACATGTTAATCATGGGAAGCAGTCACAAAATAATCGTGAATACAAAGAATATGCTGAAAAATCATTTCAGTATGAAGGATATGGGCGTGGCTGACGTCATTTTGGGAATAAATGTCTCTAAGACGTCCGAAGGAATTGTGATTACACAATCTCACTATGTTGAGAGCGTGTTAAAGAAATTTAACGCCTTCGATGATCCTCCGGCTAAGACACCTGTGGACACTAACGTACACTTAGCCAAAAATAGAGGGGAGCCTGTATCGCAACTCGAATACGCTCGGGTGATTGGCAGTCTGATGTATTTGTCTAACTGCACTCGACCTGACATAGCGTACTCAATTAGTAAACTAAGTAGGTTTACGAGTAACCCGGGTAGTAGCCACTGGGTAGCACTAAGAAGAGTGCTAAGATATTTGAACCACACTATTAATCACGACATACTATACTCCAGATATCCCGCGGTACTAGAAGGGTACTGCGATGCGAATTGAATATCTGATAGTAAAGACTCCAAATCCACGAGTGGTTATATTTACCATCGGTGGAGGAGCAGTTTCTTGGAAGTCCTCCAAACAAACGTGCATAGCTCGATCCACGATGGAGTCGGAGTTCATCGCACTAGATAAAGCCGGTGAAGAAGCAGAATGGCTTCGAAATTTTCTGGAGGATATTCCGTGTTGGAACAAACCTGTGCCACCAATTATGATTCACTACGATAGCATGGCAGCTATCGGCAGGGCACAGAACTGTATGTATAACGGTAAGTCTCGGCACATTCGTCGGAGACATAACACCGTAAGACAGCTTATCTCTAGCGGAATAATTTCCACCGACTATGTAAAGTCAAAGGAGAATATTGCGGATCCGCTCACAAAAGGCATAGCTAGAGATCAGTTAGAAAACGCAGTAAGGGGAATGGGACTAAAAATCCACACAGGAAAGAACAAAAACAGTGGTAACTCAACCTCGATGAGTGGAGATCCCACGAACTTGGTTCAATGAGACAACTAAGCTGTAATTAGTTCAGTAGTATACTTGGAAACTAATAAAGTCCATTCTCGACAGCTGCCCAAGCAATTTCCCGATGACGTGTGGTTAGGGTAAGCACATATGCTTTTAATGATGACTATACCAAATTGGTGGAGTATTTCGGGCTACTCCAGGATTAAGTCCTAATAGTCGGTCACCTATATAAGTGTGAAGTGGGGCCGCTTCAATGGAAAACACTTATGAATCGGAGATATGGTCCACGGCCGAAACGGACACAACGTGAGAATCGAAAAGAGATCAGATTCATCACTGTGTGTATACTGTTGTCTTGGTTTAGACAAAAAGCCGCCAGTTCAAGACATCATGTTCACTGAGCAGCGAGTAAATCCGATAGTATTTCACTAGGGAAGGTTCAAAGCCACAAGCTACCTATCCTGATGCAGTGATGGGTCGTCGGGACTTTCTTGCAAGAGTCAGCATGCATTGCATTTACATTAATTTCCATTCATGTGGGGGATTGTTGGGTTTTAAGCCCAATGGGCCTTGGGCCCAAGTGTGGGTAATTGGCCCACTAAGAGAATAGCTGAAACGATTTTATTAAATCGAGAAGACGTCGATCGTCGAAATGAGAAATCGTTGAAAGATTACGAATCTACGTTTCGAGACGAATCTAACGAATATTAATTTGCTCAAAACCGACATCGGGTGAATGAGAAATTAATTAGTAAAGCCAGCCCAATTAAAAATTTAAAAAAAAACGAAAAAAATGATGACATAGCGGCTGATGACGTGTCACTGACACGCGGACTGACGTGGCGCTGATCTGGCGCTGATTGGGTGTGGTGATGTGGCTGATTGAAGGGGTATTGGGTATCAGTCCAAGAGTTGTGACTATTCCCAGATTGACCCCTGGCCAAAAGTTACACCTATTTACGAATTCGGCCCAGTCAAAGGAGGTCAAACTGAAAAGTTATGACTTTTCGCGAATTGATCCCTACAGCTTTTCGGACAGTATAAATAGGTCCCCTGGCAGAATAGAAGTTCACTCAATTCACTCCCAGCACTTTAGAGAAAGTTGACAGCACATCCCTTAGGCATAATAAGGCATAAAAAACGCAAGAAAGGCTCGAGTCTTTAGTAGATTCGCCCGATAATTTCGTAACGGTGTGCGACGTTTCGAAATTCTTGAAGTCGTTGTATCTTCGGGACGTATTGCGACAACCCGAGGCACTGAAATACGGGGCAATAACGTCTTACGGAAAGCGTACGACGTACGTGCCTCGACTTCGACGTATAGCCGAAACTCTGTCCGAGTTTTACGAGCGCCACCGACCAGACGCCAACACCGGAACTTACAGAAACCGCCCAAACCGCACCGTGCTCACCCCTAGTTGTCACCGGTCAATCTTTTCGATATGGAAAAATCAGAACAAATATACGACATATATCTCTCCCATATGGGAGGATCTGAAGAATAAATTATTGACGCAAATTGTTAATTTTATTATACGTACTTTCTTAAGGAGCTTCTCGTTTCACATCTTATTATAGTTTTAGATATAACTTTTACTTTTTGAGTGAATTATTTTGTCTAAAGCCCAATGCGTAATATGCAAGGAAGATTAAATACACCGGATATTAATTGATGATAGGCCGAAGAAAATAATTGAACTCTCAAGAATCAAAATACACCAAATATCAATTGAAAACAGGCCGAAAAAGATTGAAGTCTCAAAACAACCCACACACCAATGACCAAACTATCATTCTGCGTAACAACGAAAGAAAAGATACGTCGAACAATTAAATAAAATAAAAACAAAGAACCAAAATCCAAATGCCACGTGGCAAGAAACCAACGGTCACCTCCGCCCAAGCCCACCAATTCTTGTTTGTGTTCTAAAACCCTCTTCGGAAATGGCCTTCACATGTTTCTTGTACAAATACCCTCCCTCGCTAGAGAGAGAGAGAGAGAGAGAGAGAGAGAGAGAGAGAGAGAGAGAGAGAGAGAGAGAGAGAGAGAAGTATAGGGAAGGAGAGGCCATAATTCACTTGGCTAAAATCCTCAAACATCAAAGAGGCAAAAACTCCCCTTATCTTATCCTCTCCCTCTTGACCCATAAAACACTTCACAAGATTTCTTACACATAAAACACACTTTTCCTATCATCGATTACCTCAACGCAATATATAGCTTCGAAAAGCTCTATCTCCTTTTATTACTTCTTCCCTTCCTCTTTTCTTAGAAGAAAGTATAATTTTGCATGGCTACTAATATCTTTTAAGCTCCATATTGTAATTTGCTCATAAAAAAGGGAAAGTAAAAAAAAAAAAAAAGAGAGGTCGAAGATATCGAGAATAACAAGAATGGCTCCGAGGTCAACCAAGGGAAAGGGGAACAAAGCTAAGACTCATGAGAAGAAGAAGAAAGAAGAGAAAGGTCGAATTTTTATTTTATTAGTAATTATTATTCATCATTTATCATTTCTCTTGATGTGAATTTTCATATTTTGTGATACTTGTTCGTCTACTGCAGTAGTGCCGAGTGTTGTTGACATAACCGTAGTCACTCCTTACGAAACTCAAATCGTTCTTAAGGTGGTGTTTTAATGAAATCAAGAAAATCATTTATATTTATATATATACATATATATTTAATTCAAGCTTATAAAATCAATTTTTTTTTGCTGGAAAATTCAAGGGCATATCTACTGACAAGATACTCGATGTTAGAAAGCTTCTTGCTATTCATGTCGATACATGCCATCTTACCGAATATTCTCTTTCTCACGAGGTAAATTATTTATCATATTTTTCTTAATTTTTTTGCCACCTAATTTCTGGATATTTTTGGGTTTTCAATATTTCTTTTTCCTAATTTTGGCTTAATTGCACTATATATTCATTTCATTTTGCGGTATGCATGTCTAAGTTGCATCGAAATATATGTGACAGGTGAAAGGACCAAAATTGAATGACAAGGTTGATGTCGTGACTCTTAAGCCCTGCTTGCTGAAAATCGTTGAAGGTATGTACGATTTTAAATTTAATTTAATTTTTATTTTACTTTTTTTGGTTGAGTGTAATTAAGTTCAAGCTAGTACAACACTATTTTTGTCCACACAATATTTAATGGCGACTTATATGGCATTTTATCTGTTTCATATAACAAACATGGTCTATATATGCTAATGCTACACTTTGGGATATATTTTGATTACGCACAACATTATAAATTAGGCCGGCTCATCAAGAAAAAGAAGACATTTTAGTACTAAATATGAAATTAAATGGATAGGTGACGACTAACATGAGTTGATGGTTCTTGTTTTCATTTCACTCTAACTTATGACGTATAAAAATTAACACTTTTTTCATGTATTATTGGTTGATATATAATAGAAGAATATGCTAGTTACCAAAGACAAGGTAAGCCTCCGATCAATACGACATATGAATCAATTGCCAAATAGAAATATAAAAATAAAATTAATTGGAATAATAACGTATGACTCGTAAATACAGTTTGCTTCATTTCTTATTGTATATTTGAAATAAAAATATCTGATTTTATCTTAGTTTGGTGGTCACCAACGACGTCGCCCTCCTTGACTGTTAATTTTCTTAAAATCACTATCTTTGACTATTTTTTCGCATGTTGATTGCAAAATCTTTGCATGGGACACCTTCATTGACTTTTGGTCAACGACAAGGAAGGTTACGCAATTGAGCAAGACTATATTTTTATCAAAAGCTTTTCTTATCAAAATTATTTACTTTAATAATTTAGTTGTATCTTCCTAATTACTCCTATATTATTTTATATCGAAAGGATGTATTTGGGGTTATAAATAAGGGATTAGTATAAGATACATCTACACATAAATACCCAATTGAATAAAATTTTTACACATATGTACCATGTCAGAAAATTTTACAGATAGGTACCCGAGTTAATTTTTACCAGTTTCTTTAGTCATGACGTACCTTCCTGTGTGTCTATTGCGTACCATAACACGTTGATATAGGGTACCTAAATGTAGCATACGTCGTATCTACGACATACTTGTGTGTTACATAGGGCGTACTAAATGTAGCATACGTCTGTTATATAGGGTACTCCAATGTGTTGGTATAGGGTACCCAAATGTGTTGTATACCTGCGAGGATCGAGTACCTATGTGCAAAAAAATTATTCTGTTAGGTACCTACATATAAAAAATTCTGACACGGTACTAAATTACAAGTTTTTATCCAAATAGGTACTTATGTATAAATAACTCGTAGTATAACTTGATAATAGAGCACGTTTTGGACTTGGACAGATAGTAATATGTAAAATTGGGTCAATATCACATGGTGGAGCATACTACATAAAATAAGATAACCACACAAGTCGCTGTAAACTATTGATAACTTATAAAGACCCTCTTTTTTACGATAATAACAAAAATGCCCCTGCTTGTCCACAGAGGACTACTTGGAGGAGTCACGTGCGCTCTCGCACGTGCGGAGGCTCCTCGACATCGTCGCGTGCACCACGCGCTTCTCCAAGGCGAAATCACTCGCCGGAGCTGAGGCTCGGCCGAAAAAGAGCAAGAGAGTCCACCACAGCTCCGCCGCAGCGGCGTCTCGTGACAACCATGCGCCGCCGCCGCCGATATCGGAGAGCTACGGCATGGTCGCGATTCATCCGGTTCCGAAGCTGTCGGACTTCTACGAGTTCTTCTCGTTAGCTCAAATAACTGCACCCATACTACGTTAGTCATATTTTTCCTCTCCTTTTTACCATCTCTGTTCGGTTTGTTTCTATCTTTTCATTTCATGTATTTGTTTATTTTATTTATCTTTTGATGATGCTTGAAGAGTTGAAGAAAGTCGAGGCTAGAGCAGGAGAAACGCGACGAGAGGGTGACTACTTCGAAATGCAGGTTGATTAATATATTTTCTTTTTTTGTTCTGTTTTTCATAATTTTGAGCTATAAGAATCATCCTGTCGGGGATTAGAATCTTTCTGGAATAATGTTATTACCATGTCACATATTTCCGGGCGAAACATATAGGGGATTACCCATTTTTATGTCAATTGCCATGAGAACTTGGCTTTTGGACATGATGAGGTTGAAGTGCTTCGTATCATTCTGTTCTGTATCGGCGTAATTTCAAATGTGAACTGGTGGTAGTAAGCCGAGTGTTATGTGATGTTGCAGATTAAGATATGCAATGGGAAGACAGTACAAGTAATGGCATCGTCGAAGGGGTTCTATACTTTAGGCAAGCAGTTCTTGCAGAGCCATTCTTTGGTGGATCTTCTGCAACAACAGAGTCAAGCTTTTGCCAATGTGAGGATTTGATTTGGCATTTTGTTTCTCGATCTTGTAGTACATATAGAATTGTCTGGATCATTCACATCCAGTATTTTACATTGAAATAGATGCATATTATATGCTTTTTGAAATGGAAGTTACAGCACGAGTTACGATTGAAGAGGCCTCGGAGTAGTGTAGGGAATGCATACAAGTTCAGTTTCATTTCTTTTCACGAACCACCCTAGTTTCGGATGTTTCCAGTTTGTACACGTCCTCTAAAATTTCTACCATAATACCTTTAAGAACCCTATTAATCTCCGTGCAGGCTTATACATCTTTGATGAAGGCTTTTATTGAGCACAACAAGGTGAAGCTTTTCAGTGGGCCTAAATTTATATTTCTCATGACCACGGGGGAGGAAATGGTGGAGGCCAAGGAAGATTAGGAGAATATGACCGCAGGCCTTGGCTACGTATTTTGAAATATTGGCGAACATGCCTAGCAACACTGAAGAAGAAAGGGTTATTAGAGATAGAAAAGCATTTTTGGTTCATAATCTTTTTCTGGATGTATCTGTATTTAAAGCTGTTTCAGCCATAAAGAAGGCAATGGATTCTGCTTCAAAAACTGAGTTTAAAGTCTCCCCGGGCTTGATTGGGCATGAGAGTCGCATTGGAGACCTTTTGATTACGGTTAGAAAAGATGATGCAGATGCAAGCCTGAAAAAGGTCGTAAAGATTTTTGGGAGTAAAAGCACTAATGAATCTGTCGAGGAAGTTTCTCAGAGGAATATACTTAAAGGAGTCACCGCTGATGAAAGTGTTATAGTACATGTAAGTAACCAACTTCACGGTGCTATAGCTTCTGAAACTGCCATCTATCTATGAATGAAGATCATGTGCTTTGAGGGTCATTTAACTATAACCACATTCATGGAAAGTTCAAGCTGGGCAATGACATTATTAGATGTTCTCTTGCAGGATACATCTTCTCTGGGAGTTGTCGTTGTGAGACATTGTGGGTACACTGCAACCGTTAAGGTTGTTGGGGACATAAAGAAGGGAAAAAGCCTTTTACAGACATCGATATTGAAGACCAGCCCGATGGGGGAGCTAACGCGCTTAATATTAACAGGTTTAATACGTTTATTCCTTTCGTAAATTACTTAAATCAAGGTTCGTAGCTATGTAAAACTTGTCACATGTAGAATCATGATATTTTGGTTCACTCTTATTTATATATTTGAACGTCCATAGTCTCTACCACACCAAATTTGTAAATGTTGGTGACTATTTTATGAATATGTGGTCATATGTTAACCGTTGGTTGGGTCACGTTTTGCAGTTTAAGAATAATGCTGCACGAGGCACCTCCTGAATCGTCTGTTCATGGTCAAAGTTCTCAGTCCGATTTGGGAGACTATGAAACTCTCACATCGCTGGTCCAGAATGTAATAACAGATAATTTGAAGAAGCTCCAGGATACTCCTCCTGCAACACAAAGTTGTATCAGATGGGAACTTGGGTCTTGTTGGGTGCAGCATCTCCAAAAGCTGGAGAATCCTGAAAATAAGAGTTGCTCCAAAGATGATGATAATCCTGAACCTGTAGTCAGAGGACTTGGTAAACAATTTAAGATGCTGAAGAAAAGGGAAAAGAAAGTGACGGATTCAAATGGGAATGATGATGAACCCGATGCTGAATCTACCAGTTCAAGTGCAGAAAGCGATAGTACCTTCGACTTGTTGAAACATATTCCTAAAGATGTTTTCATGCGCTTAAAAGAAACTAAGAGTGGTCTCCACACCAAGGTACGCTATCTTAAAAGATGTTGCTAAAAGTGAGTGGAAGTTAGAAAAGAAAAACTGCTCTGTTTCATTTCGTAAGATACACTGTTCACATTTAATGTGTACATCGACTGATGGAATGTGCAGTCAGTGGATCAGCTGGTCAAGATGGCGCATGAATATTATGAAGATGTTGCTTTGCCTAAGCTGGTAAAGTTTCATTACCACCTCTTTTCTACTGTTTATAAAAGGTCTATATGTTTTTCTCGTTCTTAATTTGATATACTTAATAATACAGAATGACATGGAAGCCTTGTCTATGATTACTTATGAAAATCTCTATTAAATGTCTAATTCTACTCTCGAATAAATTCTTTCATTAAATTATTCATTATCCACTCAAAACAAATTATTAATAATCAGGAACCATAGTTACTCTATTTATTCAACTGCCTTCCAGGTTACAGACTTTGCATCTCTTGAACTGTCTCCAGTCGATGGCCGTACATTGACTGATTTCATGCATCTAAGAGGATTGCAGATGCACTCTTTAGGTCGCGTGGTAGGTTATAAGCATGTCTCTTAAAGTGCTGATTTTTTTTGGCGTTTTGGCGTTGGAACTAATATATAATTGTTTAAAACCAGGTTGAACTTGCCAATAAACTTCCTCATATACAGTCTCTCTGTATACATGAAATGGTCACACGGGCTTTTAAGCATCTACTTCGAGCTGTTATATCTTCAATTGAAAGCATCAATGACATGTCTTCCGCCATTGCTGCTACATTGAACTTTTTACTTGGGACTTGCAATGTGGATAGCAATGATGCAGACAACTCATCTTCTCTCAGATTACAGTGGCTTAGGGTATTTCTAGAGAAAAGATTTGGTTGGAAATTGAAAGATGAATTCCAACATTTGAGGAAGTTGTCGATTCTCAGGGGACTTTGCCACAAGGTATATTTCAGAAAACAAATCTTATATATACATCTCTAACAAATTAACTTTTTGGTCTTTCAACTGTAGTTTCTGGAAATTAGGTTCTCCGAACAGTCCAAATTTTAATTTTTGAATTTCTATGCCTTCAGGTTGGATTAGAATTGGTTCCTAAGGACTATGACTTGGAGAGCTCCACCCCTTTCAAGAAGACTGACATCATCAGCATTGTGCCCGTCTGCAAGGTAGTATAGTAGCTACTTATCACTGAAGTTATCATTGCTTTTATAAAACTTGATTCTGATGAATCCCGCTAAAAGGTCATCATCAATGATTCTATAGCATGTTGTATGCTCTTCTGCTGATGGGAGAAATCTACTTGAGTCATCGAAGATCGCACTGGACGAAGGAAAGCTTGAAGATGCTGTAAACTATGGGACAAAGGTACTGAAATCTGTTCTCTATTCTTTTTGTTGGAAATAAAAAGATGGCTATTTGGCATAATACTAGTTTTGGCCATAAAGGTCTTGAACCGAATCCAAACGATTGCAAATTCGAGAGAAAAGAAAAGATTGAATTTGAGACTTGATACAAATATAAAGTGATAATCATTCTGTTAGAATATTATATTATTATAATTATTATAATTAGTTAATTAGTAGTTTGAATTTGAATTAGTAGAGAGAGTATTAGGAATTGACTAAGTAGTAGAGAGATATTTAGGGAGGTTTTCCTATAAAAGGAGAGGGATCTCTAATATTACTTTCTAGTCTAGGTTTGATATTTGAGGGCCGTAGTCTTTTGACTATCGGATGAGGGCCGGAGTTCTGGTTCTTGAACTCTCGGATTAGTTATCTATCGTCTTGTCGTCGTGTCGTCCTTTTCGTTATCAATAAAGTTTATATAATTAGTATTCCACCGTCTTCACCAAAAGATTTAAGTAAGATTCAGCATATCCCTTTTCATATCACATGACTCAAGTTCTGACTTGTTTGAAACTGAAGGCTCTGACAAAGATGATAGCAGTTTGTGGACCTTATCATCGTACAACTGCTAGTGCTTACAGCCTTCTAGCGGTGGTCTTGTACCATACTGGCGATTTTAATCAGGTAAGAAGTTTTTGTGCTTTTTTCTTAGTGGTGTTCGCTCTAGCGAACTTCAGCACATGTATATTTCAATTCATCTTGATCAGACAATGACAACATACATAAACTACACAAACTGAAAAGAGACATTATCTTTCTGAAAGATTAGAGGAAACTTTCTAATGAGTAATGACATTCTTCTACAGGCGACAATATATCAACAGAAGGCATTAGATATTAATGAGAGAGAGCTTGGTCTTGACCATCCAGATACAATGAAAAGCTGTGGTGATCTCTCAGTGTTTTACTATCGCCTCCAACACATTGAATTGGCTTTGAAGTGAGTTAACAAATAGATCTGGAAATAAATATATTCCTATCAACATTTACAGTGCTTCCATTCCATGAAAAATTCCACCATCAGTTTTTAAACAAGTGAAAAAGATTATGATCAATTACTATGTGATTGAGATACTTCAGTTGCATTATGTAAATTGTTCTTTTACTGGAGACACAGTACGTATATCCGTTCACCCATCTATTTCTTAACACCGATTCAAAGGTGATGCGTTTTCTGTATATCTATGTTGACTTTAGTGTGACCTTGGGCAGATATGTAAACCGAGCACTGTATCTTCTTCATTTTACGTGTGGTCTCTCCCATCCGAACACAGCAGCCACTTACATTAATATCGCTATGATGGAGGAGGGCATGGGAAATGTTAATGTTGCCCTTAGATATTTGCATGAAGCCCTTAAGTGCAACCAGAGGCTGTTAGGAGCAGATCACATACAGGTTTGGTGCCACCTTAGCGTGACCTTAGATTAAAATTACAGTCATCAACAACATGCCATAATAATTTGTGCAAGCTTATTTACTGCATATTACTGACATGGTGAACTCATTGAATGCTCTACGTGTCAGACTGCTGCAAGCTATCACGCCATAGCCATTGCTCTTTCGTTGATGGAAGCATATTCCCTAAGTGTTCAGCATGAGCAAACTACATTGCAGATTCTTCAGGCTAAATTGGGTACAGAGGATCTTCGTACACAGGTTCCTTGCACTTAATTGAGTGTAATAACTTAACACGCTAGTAAGATGTGGAACCCTGAATGAGATTTTTTTGTAATTTCCATCCTAAAAAGGTAGAGTAATCTTTTTATATTTATTCGTATATTTGACCAGCTTAAGTTATGTTCATAATTGATGTGGTAGTACATATCTTCCCAATTGTTGTCAACTTCTTATACTGTGAACACGACCATAGCTGAGTATTTGCACAATATTCACATATTCATGATGACATATTTCTTGAGAAAGGAATTTTGCTTAAGTGGGGCACTAATGTACATAGCATCTTCAGGATGCAGCTGCATGGCTTGAATATTTCGAATCGAAAGCCTTGGAACAGCAAGAAGCAGCTCGGAATGGGACTCCAAAACCAGACGCATCAATTGCCAGCAAAGGACACCTGAGGTACTGTTTATGATGTACTTTTAACAATAGGAAGAATAGATTATTTTACCCTCTCTAACATACCTGTCTACACCTCAAAATTTATTGTAACAGTGTGTCCGATCTCCTCGATTACATAAATCCAGATCTAGAGTCGAAGGCAACAGATGCTCAGAAAAAAAGACGTTCCAAGGTACTGATTTTTACACTTGTGAGATTATATGGATATCGTTTAAATTAGTTTCTTCTTATGACGATAATCTATTAGTCTTCGTGAAATTATATGCATATGCTTAAGGGTAGAACATATTCGATAAAACTTGCTAGTACCTAATTATTATTTTCTACAGCCGTTTTGTGAGACAGAAGAAATTCATTTTCTAATCTATATATGTTTTCCTGTTGATCTCCTTTTGCAAATGCATGTTCTCAGGTTTCACAAGTAACCGAACGATCGCCGAAGGATATACCAGAAGAAAAGAGTGAAATAATAAACAATGAAGTATCTGAAAGCGGCGTTATAATTGATGAAAGCAGCAGCGAAGAGGAGAAACTAGACAGCAACCCCTTCGATGAGTTTCCAGACAAGGGCCCTAAACCTAGTTTTGACCGCACTTTCTCAGACGAGTTAAACTCAGACGATGGTTGGCAAGAAGCTAGTTCAAAAGGACGAGCTGGTAATGCAGCTGCTCGAAAGTTTCAAGGAAAGCGCCCTTCAAGTTTGAAAATCAATACCGTCCGCTCAAACTACAAGGATGGTACTTATAACAATTCAACGAAGGATACAGTTTCATACGGGCACAAGGCTAATACAACTAAGGCTGCTTCCTCGGAAGTCTCTCCTCCAAAAATAAATATTGCATCTATCGTTGATGATCGTGCAAGTAAAGCAAACCAGAAGATCTCAGTGCCACCTGCGAATCTCACCACAGCGTTAGCTACAAAATCTCTGTCGTACAAAGAAGTAGCAGCTTCTGCACCAGGTACTGTTCTAAAGCCCTTACCCGAGAAAGTTGAAGATTTTATCGAAGAAAAAAAAACTGACAAAGAGATTTACATTAGCGCGAAAGATCACACAGAAAAAGGAGCAACAACAGTTTCTTTAGGTGACGATCGCTCTTCAACATCAAGTCATAAGGAATCGAGTGCAGAAAAGGAAGATGAGATTCAAGATCCTACCTCAGATACCGAAGATAGTTTGAGTCCCAATAAAGTGGATAAGCCTTTGGAAGCTAATGGGAGTAAGAAACTCTCAGCTTCCGCTCAGCCATTTAGCCCAAATTCGTATCCGATGGGCCAACCATCGAACTCGCCGGTTTCAAGTGGGCCCACGTCCACTGAGCCAGCAGTTTGTTTCCCATCAGTTGCTTCACCCGTCCCCTGTGGCCCTCGGTCACCCATGTACTACAAGGGGAGCCACAGTTTCAGGTTTCGGCCTGGGTTCTTGCACTATCAATCACCGCCTTTTTTCGAAAGAAATCCATCTTCTTCGAAGACTATGATGAACCCACACGCCCCAGAGTTTGTTCCAAGAAAATCATGTCAGCAAGCGAATACGACCATCGAAGGTTCGAAGGAAGGCGATGAGACGGTGAAAGCTGAGAGCAAAGGCGAGGTATCGAAGAAATGCAGATCTGAAGCAGAGAAGGCCGAGCTGGCTAGGCAGATACTCCTCAGCTTCATTGTAAAATCGGTGCAAAACAGCGCTGAAGCTCCAAACTCTGCGCAGATCAGCAGCAAAAAGAAAGAAGGTATAGCAAACGATACTGCGATCATAAAGATTGTATACGGCAACAAAGAACGACAAAAAACGTCAGCTTCTTCTTCGGTGCCCGAGATCGCTAGCAATGGAGATGGCGAAGGGTTTGTGCTTGTTACGAAACGTAGGAGAAATAGGCAACAAATTTCAAACGACGTTAATGGATTGTACGGGCAACAGCAATCGATTTTGGCTCCTGTTCGTTGAAGAGGTATGATTTCTGCTCAAAGAATGTCGTGGTGAATCATTGAGGGGATTTATTGTCAGTTTCTTTCTTTTTTTTGTGAATTATTTTTGCTCCTTTGCCGTCTTTTTTGCTGAGTTTGAAGTGTTTCAAGCATTAGTAGGAGGTTTTTGATCGACACGTGGTGTATTGTGCAAGTGCGACAAGTGATAAAATAAAACGTATACTAAATTACTATCACCGACGTGCGATAGGCAGTGGACCTATCGTTTGTAGTGCAGTAGAGTGAGGTAAACGAGTATCGAACACGAGGAATAAATCAAGTACTAGTAATTACCTATCGACTCGATATTTAGCCTAAATAAAATACGCAGATTTTTGATGACTTAGCCTAACACTTATCCTAAATCGACTAGAAATTCAAAGAGCACGTTAAACGGTACGAAGCTTTCAGATAATAAAAAGTGCTCGGGATTCGAATCCCGCTAGGTATTATTGGCTAAGACAATGAAACTATCGCTCCTACGTGATTCTGACTAGATCGCAGTAATTTTCCTGCCCGCTCGCGAGTTTGCTGTCGCCCTAAACGCTCGCGGGGATCTAAAATTCATTAATTACTAACGGCGAAGATCGAGCATTTGCTGTCGCCCTATACTCGAATCCTATCTTCTATGAACGGCCTAATCGTTATTTAGCTGTCGCCCTAAACGATTTTCAAACAATTACTTTAACACATAGACATATTAAAGCAACGAAATAGTTTCATAGAACGATAAATAGTCAAAACACATAGTCACGATAATTACAAGTCTTAACTACGAAATATCCTAGCGTTCATCTAATCCCAAACACAAAGGGAATTAGCTACGCATAATAGAAGGAAAAAACAACTAAGGAAATAGAAATTAGGAGAAAAGAAACTCATAATCGTTGAAAGCTTGGGTAGATCTTTGTTCTTCGTTCACGTTTGCGTAGAACTCCGTCTCTTGCGCTCCGGGGCGTGATTCTGCGTTCTTTCGTGCTATTTTTCGTCTCTAAGGGGTTTAGGAATGTCTCTGGTCGAAGTCCCCTCTTTCTGAGTCGAATTGGGCTTTTATGAGAAATTTCGCACTGGTCACGGCCTGGGACATGGGTCGTCACGGCCGTGACCATCACCGACTCCACGCGAGAATATCGAAACTATGCGTCACGGCCAAGTGCATCGATGGTCACGGCGTGACCATCATCAGTGGGCTTCTCTGCCTAGTGTCACGGCCAGACGCAATGGGTGTCACGGCCGTGACCTTCTCTTCCAAACTCTCTGTCAAGTGTCACGGCCAAGTGCAATGGGTGTCACGGCCGTGACCTTCTCTTGATTAGCCTCTGCCCCTTGTCACGGCCGAGTGCACTAGGTGTCACGGCCGTGACCTTCGCCAGTTTTCACTGTTTTCGCCCGTTTTGCCCGTTTTCGCTCCTTTTCGCCCGAAACTCGTCCTAAGCTCCTTTAATATGAAAATAAGTGTAAATATGACGAATAAATGCATAAAATGATTGCTAGAGCTCTATTATATCCCAATTAAATACTACGATAAACGCATTGAAATACGTTTATCAAACCTCCCCACACTAAGCATTTGCTTGTCCTCAAGTAAATTAGAATTCAGAGAAGGCATCTAGTCAGAATAATGGCACGATTGTTCACAATTCATCATCAAAACATAGAAAGCACGAAACGAAATCAAGCAAACAATCACGGGCATTAACATATGACTTGCACTTGTCGACCTGAATTCCCTTCGCACTGCTAATCGAGACTCATACCTCACAAGGATTCACTCAATTCACTCAAGTGTATAGGCTAGTATATGATGAGTCGCTCAATTCGTGCACTAGGACCAACCCTACCAATAAACTTGCAAGTTAATCGCATTTCTACTATCAGCGGGCAAGTGTAAATCTGAGGGTCTTTTTAGGGAAATGTCGAATCGAATAATCATGACATGGCAAGTATAAGTAATGAAACTTAATCTTAGAGTAGGACACGTGATCGAAAATCTTCAAAGAACACAGCATGATCAAACAGACAGTCACAGCCCAACATAAGGACTCGACGTTCTCGCTCCGAAATCCTAGACTTTTCTGCTCGACCCTCTCAACTCAGTCCCCTTCATTTTCTGCCCTTTCACCTTAGTTACGTTCTACTTTATGCAACTGCCCTTATCCCTAAAACATCAAGGTTCGGCTTTTGTCGCAAAGAATACATCGTCACAGCGAATGCCGTGTACCTAGGGATACTTATTACCGAGACCTATATCTTGCCAAAGGGTTATGGGCAGGTTATGCAAGAGATCGGGTCATTTCAGAAAACGGTCAAGTAAGGGACGAGTCATTTCATGAATAGCAGAGAAGAACATCAAATCATACACTGAAACAGTAACCTCACGTTCGACTTCTGCTCTATTCTAATCAACTCAGGCTCATAAAATTACGGGGCTTCTTCGGGTCAGTGGCTTCTATAACATATGAGGTAAGCAACGAATAGGCTCAGGCTCAACGGGGCTAACTAATGGGGTTCGTCATGGTTAAGAAAATTTTGGCCCTGGACTTGAATCCTAATGCCTCATCGTTTTCACGCTCGCCACCAAAATAGTTTCAACACGCATCAGACAGGCAAGTTCTAGAGAGATATAGACTAGGCACGTCACACAACCAAGAAAAATGAGCGTAAGCTCGTCAGGCTCAAACTCTCACACGAAATAGGTTTATGTGTACGGATCTCTCAAAACAGTGCATATCTATTCAGGCAGATAAGATTCAATCAGTCATGCATGTCCTAATTGCTCAAAGAATTTCATAGAATGCAGACCAACTCGAGATAAGCGCAAAAATCGTGCCCGAATTCAATAATCCATGCCTTCAACGAAATTTATAGCTCACAGACACGTCATAAAAAAAAAATTAAAATTTTCACGTAAGTTTCAACCTAAATTCAAGTTTCAACCTAAATTTCCCTCCCCACACGTAAGTCTGACGTTGTCCTCAACGTAGAAATTGAATAAACGAAAGGAAATGTAGGTGTAAGAGAACGAAAACTCCCCTGACGGTAGATGTTGACGTGGTCGTGACTAAACGCGCGATGATTGTCGTATCGTGACTCGTGGTGCTGACATGACTAAAAGAAAAATTAAAGTAACAGAAAAAATGAATGATAATAATAATAGACATAATATAAAAAAAAGAAATACTAGATAGATAACACCTGGGTTGCCTCCACAGAAGCGCTTCCTTTACCGTCTTTAGACGGACGTGCTTTCGTTCGCTAGGGTGGCAAAAGTCGAGATAACATCATCTCTTTTCCGCTTAAGTTTCCTCGCTTGCATCCATGCCTTGGAGGTGTCGCTTTCGCCGGGCAGCGGTTTCAACTCTAGTGGCGATCGCTCCTTGGACGTTGTCCTTAAACTCTTTGCTGCTCTCGTCGATGGTATGATGGGTTCGTCGACTCCTCCACACATTATCGATTTCCATAATTGTGCCTATCATGCTTGCTGACCTGTGACAGACCTTGCACAGAAAAGAGAAAATCGCGCTCAAAGACATCTAAGAAATAGCATTTAACATCTTGCTCTTTGCTCTTTGTCATCGAATCAGCCATATGAATGTAACTTTTTCGCCGTCTACTGTCAAGGTTAATGTTCCATTC
>JAPQWV010004854.1:0-25795 GCA_027422505.1 Craterostigma plantagineum
CACAAAACTGTTAAAAATTTTCAATTATCCACAATCAATTTCATATTGATGATTATATTTTAAACAAATTTAATCATTTTTAACTAAATTTTTTTTCTTAACCTCGATTAATTTTAGCTTGAATATAATATTTGATTCTTGGTGCATATCATTCGAAGAACTGCAAGGATTCTTTTTTCAATGAACTGATATTGTACGATCACTTACAAACTAATAGTAATGAGAAATCCAGAGCATGGCAAGTATAGCTTAAAGGCGAGAAAAGTTCAAGAAAACTGTAATATTCAATCTTCCATAAATATTCAAACAAGCAATATATATTATCAATTTCTGTAGAAGCTGTCACAAGTCATCATCATTAATTTCCATCGAGCGTTTTTTTGCGAAACTTATGACTCTTTTCACATGGATATCGCCGTGTTTGCTTTCATCCCGACTTTCTCTTTAGGCATATATATAAGGGTTGTGTACCAGGCGAAAAGGAATCTTCCAATGCGACTCTTCTAATGGACACTCAAATGGATAAGAATACATTGTCTCCAGCATTTTCAATTCCAAAATCATCTAGAACATATTTACATTGATCAACCTTACAATACTTGAGACACATGAAAGAAAATATAGCAATGTTCAATAATAAAAATAATAATAACAATAACATCATCATTGTTGTGATGATGTGATAAAGCTCAACTTCGATGGAGCATTTCACAAATCACGAAATGCAGCCTCTATAGTTGTGATTGCTCGAAACAGCGTTGGAGCATGTGTCGGATGGTGGACAAAGTTCTTCAGGGGCAATTCGATTCGGAGGTCATCGAAGGCATGGGCGTACGTTGGGCGTTATTAGTGGCGAGCATAAACAAGTGGAAAAAAGTCAAACTTGAAAGCGATTGCTCAACAATTTTGCGACTTCGACACCGAAACACGGATTCCACAATGACGGGAAGCATACTCGCAGACTGCTCAAAACTTGCTCTCGTATTTGTGTCATTTAGCTTGGTTAGGCGTAACGGTAATCGTTGCTCATTATCTTGCTAAAACTTTAGGAGTCGAGGGAGAGGGACGCTCCCCACCATGTCAGGCTATGCCCAATCTATTGTCCTCGGACATTCGTTTCTAATGAAATATTAGAATAAAAATAACAACATCATCATCAACAACAACAAAATAATATTTAACAATCATAACAGCAACAGCAACAACTATAAAAGTTTATAAATGATCATACAATATTAGTTCACTAAAAATAAAAGAACTGAGTTCTTCGAATGATATGCACCAAGAATCAAATAGGATAATCAAGCTAAAATTTATCGAGGTTAAGAAAAAAATAAATTAAAAATACTAAATTTAATTTCGGGTTAAAATATAATTATCAATAAATATATTACTTATTTGTAGTAATGAGAGTGCAGGATTGTATTGTTTATTAGTTTTATGATTAAAAAGAAAGTAATTAAAATTGAAAAATTTTGCTTAGTTTTGCAACGTTCTTAAAAAAGTTAACTATATTTACAATTCTAATTTAAAAACATCACTATTTCTGCAATTCTCTCGGATGTCTATATAAAATATATATATATATATATATATATGTTTATATATAAAATATCATATGCCCATTATCGGGATAAATCTTCACGTGGGTGGGACATGGGAGCGGGACGTGCAATTTGAGATTAGGGCCATCTTTTTAAATCTATTTGGCCCCGCTCTGATAGCATATGGAGGGCAACATTGGTGTATTTATACAATATTAATATTTATTATAAGTTTTATAAGCCCACTTTTATGAATTATAGGATATCGGATTATATAACATGGAGGCCTAAAACTACACTTAGGGACTGGACCTAAAAGTGGAGACCCCAAATTGGGTCTAAAAACTTTGAGACCACATGCAACGGGTCAAGATGCACATGCCTAAGGCCGACCCTGTAAATCTACTGAGGAACACTAATCGCACTTGAAACGTAAATTTAAAATGATATAGTTTCTCTTTAAGAAAAAAAACGGATATACTTTCTTTTCCCTACTTAAACTCACATTTGCATTTGGACAAAAGAATGTTTAAAATTGTTATACATGCCATTTTATTTGTTTTGATTTACTACGTTCCCAATATTAAAAAATAAAAGAATAAAAAATGGAAACGAAGTTGTTTAAAAAAATATTGATATGTTAGGATTCAAAAGGAAAAAAGAAAGAATTCGAGAATATTCTTTTGAAATTGAGTTTTTAATGGCCGGAGAGATGTACGGTAAAACCTCTATAAATTAATAACATTGGGACTATAAATTTTAATAATTTAGGGAGATGTTAACATATCGATAAATTAATATTATTAATTAAAAACAATTTTTGTAAATTCAACAAGTAGTCCATGCCAATGGCGAATTGAACGAGATGAAACATTGAGTATATTATCCTTATATTGCATGCAAATATATCATGTAACTATTTTTTAAAATAACATTGCTAATTTTATTTGTTGTAATGATCTTCCAGTAACATGTTAATAGTAAAGCTCGTGTATATTTGGTAGTTATAATAACCTATATATTGAATTGTAATATTTTATGAATATTAATTTAGAGTTTTGATGGGACCTAATATTTATAAAGGGATTTCTCGAAAAAGTATTATCTTATCGAATTTAATGTTTTTCTACAAGGCCCAAGTCGGGACCACGAGATTGTATTATTTTAGAGAAAGTATTAATTTATAGAGTACTGATATATAGAAGTTTTACTATATTACTTTATTTTGGGTGTGAAAATGAGTGTTTCAACAAGAGATGTTTTCCCTCCTACAACCTCTTGAGTTAGTAGAAAAATAGAAATATAAGGGGATGCTGCATATAAAAAGGTCAATGAGATACAACTTTTCAGGAAATTGCGACATGATTAAAATACGAGGGAAGCTTGACTTTTACAAGGCCATCAAGCAAAACAAGTCGGATAAAAACATGAAGCTCATCGCTCGTCCTCCCCATTTGAATTCATTTGTGCAGAAAAAAAGGTTTATTTAACTTCGCGACACGGAGCAAGTTTCGGTATTAAAATGTATATATCTAAATATAGAGAAAAAATTGTTAAGGATCTAGCTCAATCAATATGAGAATTCAACTCAAATCATATTATCGATTTGATCGCAACTTGAGTCGAATACAATAACGACGGAAAATTAGCAAAACAGAAATCGACACACTGATAACGTGGTTCGACTAAGGTGTTTAGCCTACGTCCACGGCCAAGGATCAACACTTTATTGATGACTGATGGGATCTCAGAGAGCACTCAGCAATCTACAGCTCTCGTGTAATCAACTTTCTCTCTGCTCTCGCTATCGAAAGTTACACACTCAAAAGTGATCTAACACTCACAGTTCATGCACGATTCATGATAGATAATTCGCGCGTGTTTGTATCGTGTGGAAGAAAAGCCAATGGCAGCTGCGACTACATAAGTGGTCTTCTCAACCAAAACTTCAACGACTCTTATATAGCGTTAGCGCTTCTTCCCTGAGGTTGTACAGAGCATTCTTGCTTCGCACCAGCTCTTCTTCCACGCAGGTGAGTTCATGGAAGATCCTCACATATTTTAAAAAGGAATACGTACGTAGAACTTCGATGAAATTAATATTGGAATCTGCATAAATTGGGCCAATATCCATAATATTTTGGGCTTTAATGAGGTCCATGCCAACATATCCAAACTAAATAATAAATATTATGAAATATTATATGTTGATATATACTATACATAATGAATCATGATTGTAGGATAATGATCGAATAAATAATAGTTTATATTATTAGTTGGTAATTAAGGATGTATAAGTAGACGTTGTCAAACGGTTCGAACCGTAATTGAACCGGCAGTAACCGTGGTCAATGGTTACGGTTCAAACCACACCGAACCGTAACTTAATACGGTTCGGTTACGGTTATCGAATTTTCTAAGTGTAAACCGCCGGTTGCCAATAAATAAAAATAAAAACATTAGGTTCCTTGGCGGTTGGGCTAAAACCTTGGACTTGGTTACCTTTATGACCGTTGCTTCTATGTTTCTCTTATTCTTATATTTTTGTTTATTCTCAGTGGTCAGGAAGCATTATGTGCATTTTTTTAGCATGTTTCAGAGCATTATATAACTTTATTTCGGACTGTTTGGTATTCATGTTACATTTGTTTACAAATTTTGCCCACTTTTGAAGAAGCTACCGAAGAATTATCTGGTATTATTATTCTTCATGTCCAAATTTGGGTGAGTGGATTAAGCAAATGAAAAACGAAGAGGTTGAAATGCTTATCTAGCATTCCCGAAGTATTCATGTTGCTAAGCTATTATATCCCCTAATTGGTTTAGAATGTTAAGAGAAAATGTTAAAAATTTGTTATGATGTTTTGTTTGGTCCGAGAGAGATTTGAATTTGATATAGGTTTTGAAAATTCCAAACCGAGTCCGAACTTCGTCGCTAATGATATTATGGTGTAAATATGTTTTTTCTAAGATGGAATGAAATTTTTGACATATATAAATAAATTTAATATTTAAGTTTTTAGTAAATATATAAATAAATTTAATAATTTAATTTTCTTAGTTTATTTAAGTCATTATTTCTTGGTTTTTTAATAATTCTTGGTTTATCTAAAAAAAAATATTTGAAATCGTAAGCCGGCGTTTCAAACCGTAACCGGCTGAACCGTTGTTAAACGGGTTCGGTTCCGGTTAGAGATTTTTACTAGCCGTAAACCTGCATTTTTTTTAACCGTGAACCGTAACCATTTGAACACTTTTATGTCTAAGACGAGAATATAAATTAGATGTGGTTATTTTATGGTTGATGTAATATTTAATTTGTGGTTGTAATTCAAAAATTTTGGGTACAAATAGGCACCTTGAGTTGTACATCAAAGTATTGAAATTCATTCATACTTTATCTCTCTAAATATTTCTTCTCTGGAATTATATTAACATAATAATATCATAATATTCATAATATAAACATTAATCGCAATAATATTTTTACAACAAGTTATCAGCACGAGCGCTCTTCGACATTGATCAACCTCCGTCGAGATTCTTTCGCGAGTGAGGTATACTAATTTTATTTTTGTATACGGTAATTTTATTTATATTAATCGTAAACAATTATGGATATTAAAAAAATAAAATATACAACAAAACATCTCTAGCAGAGTGGTGTCGCATATATCATCATTAAATGTGATGAGAGGTCCAGAATTAGGTTTCTCTTGGCGGCGTGTGGAATTTTTGTTCTAAGAATAAAAAGATTGAAGCATTTGTTTAAATTAGTTACTAAGGAACTTTATATTGATTACCGTTTGACGAATATTGGACTATGAACACAGATTTCAGACAATGCTTACCACAATTACCTTGCGTACCTTGGAAAAATTGAAGACAGGGATAATAACGATTCATTACATTTGTTTATGTTATCTTGTTACATATTTTTTTTTCTGATTTGATTATTTATCTTATATGATTTGATTGTTAACATGTTTTTTAATCTTATGATAGTATAATGTCGAACATGCAAGCCTGGAATTTGTCGCGCTTGATATCTCGGGGAATAATTACATTATACAGTAGATGTCGAGATTCATCTGAAAGCGAAAGGCTTAGGTGGGACCATTGTCGCCCCGAAAACCACAAGCACTCAAGCCGAAGGTGGAGGGACCATTGACGCCACAAAAACCACAACCGCACAAGATAATACAAAAGCACTTATACATCCCGCCACTACATCCATGAAAGCTTGATAATTGAAAGTTCAACATTAAAAGACTCAAGTGTGTTGTGAAAAATGCGGGAGATATGTATAACCCCATGACAACAGTTATTCTCCCAAATGCAGGTATGAATGAATGAATTTACGATTACAAGATTTAAATTGGTAAGCAAATATAATTCTCTTGTTAATTACTTCCATGTTGAAATTATGTGAAGAGATAATTATTGATGCGATTACTGGAGAAAACATTCTCATTTTATCTATCGGATATCGTATTACAACAGCAATATCGGGGAGAAATATGAAACATATTTAGATAAGATTGATTATTTGCCTTTAATTGAGCAAATAATGAGTTGTTGATGAAGCCAACCAACTGGTTCCACTGCACTTCCTGAAGTGAATTCAGTAAAAGGAATAATGATAATCGTCGAGGTAATGACCATGGACATGGCCGTAGACATGCGTGTCAATCCATGGGCAAGGTCGTGAACTGGTCGAGGTTACTATAGTGGCAGTTATCAGCGTGGTGGTTATGTCGTGGCGGTCATCAAAATCTTTCCCATAAGAGGAAAAATTACGATATCAAAGATGAGAAAGGGCACACTGAACAAAAGAATAGCGATAAACAATGCTATCGTTGCGGAGGTTCGGCCAGTTAACATCTTGTGAATCATATCAAGAAGATCACAGTGGCAAAAGAAAGAAACTTAAAATGATTTTTATTCATGGTGAACTTGCCTTTAATTCTGGTGTATGAGCTAGTTATAATAATCCAGCATAAAGTTCTTCCCCAACAACAGAACATATACATCAATTAGAGGGAGAAGATTGAGATTATCCTATTTCTTACGAGGAGAACATATTCGATCCCTGGTTAAGGTGAGAAAACTTGTAAAAACAAATCGGTGACTTCTGTTTAATACATCCATTGACGGTATATGACGAACCATTCTTACCTCCCGTAATTCCTGTTTTTCCGTATACGTGTGTGTATTTATATTTTTAATGTTTGTGGTGAGGGGAATACATGTGCTAATGTATTAAATTGTGTGTGTGGACATGCGTTAAATGAATGCATAATTCTATTACGCTTCAAAGATCCGAGAGACATAGGAAATGTTCTGAAGGAGTATTTGTCACAATCGAAAAGTTGCCAATGCAAACAAGAAATAAAAGCGGCTTTTTTGTCAAAATAAGGTTATTTAAATGAAAATTCAATAAAATAGGGTTATTGTCAAAGAAATTAATAAAATAGGGAAAACACGCATATTAAACACGACGTCGCGGCTTATGTAGCACCCGGGTTTCCCGTAAGTCTTTAGGGCCAATAAATTAGCAAAATGCGACTTCGTGATTTATGTGCATCGACATGATCTATGCGCATTAACGTGACTTACGTGCGTTATGCGACTTATGTGCTATTAATTTCGGGTCTATATGATTTTATACAAACGTGATCATCGACCTCATAAGTTCCTTATGTGATTGCCGTGGATTCCGTGAAATAATTATATGACTATAGATTAATTTCCGTGCACGCTCCATGCCTACGAGACTTTACGAACGTCCGTGATTATATGCAACGACTTAAGTAATTAGGATGAATTAATTTAGGTGGGAAATTTCGAAGTTTGGGCCAAGAGAAATTGAATAATATAGATGGGCTAAACATGCTAACTTAGGCCCAAATTAAGCAAGTGGCAAACATTGGAGACAACAACCCCTTAAAGTAAGGAGAGTCACGCCAAGTCTACTCCTATTTATCCATGCCTATGAATTATAAAATATCTAACTCCACCCTTCAAACCCCATAACCACTCTTAAGAAGAACCCACGAAATAGAAAGAAAGGAGAAGAGAAGGAGCCGAAAGGAGTTCAACTCAAAAACACACCAAGAAGTTGAAGATTCGAAGCTAGTAAGTGAAGCATTCCCTTACAACCCTTATAATTTCGTGATTTAAGTTGCCTAAGTGTTTGGCTTCGAAAGTTTATAAGAGAAACGAGAAATTAGAGCGTAAGATTGACGGGGAAGAACCTTAGTTGAGGAGTAGATACGTACTTAAGGGTTTTCTTGGAGATTTCGGTAGTTTAACATTTTCGAGAGTACATTTTCTAACCTTGATTTGGTATTTTTAGCTTTATAATAACGTGTTTAGAAGTGATTAAGGTACGAAAATTAGGGCTAATCTTACATTCTTAGTAAGCTCGAACTTTAGGGTTATAAGTTCATACCCACCGATTAAATGTGTTCTTGAGAAAGAAAATATAGCTTGCGATCCCTAAAGCTAGTATATTGCGAATAGTAAATGTTTTGGGGGCATTTTGCGAACTCCAAGCCACTTTACGAATCCGAGGAGGTTTGCGGGCTGGAAAGGTTTGCAAACTCAAACCTTTTGCGGGTCCACGAAGCCGCAAACCCTACTTCGCAAAGCAAGAGTTTTGCGGGTCATGACACGTTTGCGAACCCGCTATGGATGGCGAACTCATGGCGATTTGCGAACTCGGGATTTTACGGGCTGAACCAATTTGCGAACCCGTGGTGGCATGAAGATCGCGAATCCTAGTTGGCGAATCCACATGCAATTCGCAAACCAAGTAAGACGGCGAATGGAGGTTTGCGAATCCAACACACTTCGCGAATCCTTGCAGTCTACGGCTCCACTTCGCGAATCGAGCAGGGGAAAGCTTTTGCGGGTCTAAGTTTGCGAATCCCTTCAGCGAATCCACCCAAGCCGCAAAATAAGATGGCCACAAAACCTACTCTGCGAACTCGCCTACTTCACGGGCCGCGACAGTTCTGCGAACTCAAATAGCTCCAGCTCTTTGCGAACCCGTTTTGCGAACCGAGCCTCATGCATTTTGCGGGTCCTATGAGGATGGCGAATCGAGTTTTACGAATCCAATGGTTTGCGAACTCAAACACTTCGCAAATCAAATTCGCGAATTGAACCCCTTGGATTAAAACGATTCAAGTTATATAAAAAAAAAAACTATCGCCTTTTCAGGAAAAATATTTTCGCACCATTTAATAAGAAAAATATTCCGATTCCAATGAGCATAGGCTCTTTCAACGCCCGATCATAATTTGCCTATCGGTGTCCTTAGGGCCAATTTTCGGTATAGATAGACGCATTCGATAGAATTTTGGAACGAAAATTATATAGTTGATTTAAAATAATTTATGGACTGGCAGGTTTAAAGGACGAAATTTTAGGAATTTCACTAGACCGGCTAGCAAATAGTTTAAAGTTGAAAATTAGTTCGAAGTATTAAAAATTAGCGAATTACCTAGCCAAGTAATTGGACAGAGTACTGATACCATTGTTTATTGCTTAAGGTCAAGAACTAGGGGAGTTCACCGAACCAGTAGCTAGAAATCGACGGACGACAGGTAAGTAGAAATCCAACTACGACACACAACTTGTTTTACGTGCCTAAATTGCGTGATTACGTGCCTACGTGGTTTCATGAATTCGTAAATTGATTGAAGTATTTAAAGGTTGTAAGTCTATGTTGCATTTACCTGCATCTGCATATGCATACTCACGTGCACACACGAACTCATGAGGGAGGGTCGTGGGGTTGAGAGTGCATACTATTATGTCGTTTGCATGCGACGAAGACCCGCCGATATAGGCTGGTGTGTCGACTCGTAGTTGAGTCACGGACGACTTCTATGGCACCCTATACGGCGTACGACGCCGGTTATTATGATGAGGCAGGAGGAGCGACCCAGGAAGGAGCGACCTAGCTATGCTAGCGTAGGCTAACTGGCGTAGGCAACTGCCCTGTTTGTGGAAGGAGCGACCTGGAAGGAGCGACCTAGGGGGAATCCTAGCGTAGGCTACCAGCGTGGGCTACCGTATGACAGAGGGGACGACCTGGGAGGGTGCGACCTAGGGAGACCTAGCGTAGGCTACCCAGCGTGGGTCGCTGTCACGATCCTATTGAGGATGTTGAGCTCTTAGTGGTGCATAGTAAGTGCGTCGCGGGCCCTGAGTGATACTAGTATGAGTACTAGGAGCATTGGCGCGGATCGCCTTTGCGAAGTGTTATGTGCATCGGCATGGATTGCCTTTGCGTAGTGATGTTATGCATCGGCGTGGATTGCCTTTGCAGGGGAGTGACACGTGCATACATGCATGATTTCTGCTTACTGAGCCCCGGTGGCTCATTTCTTACGTTGTGTGTTGTAGGCATCGACGACCACGGTATGTGATCGTGTTGAAAGACAAGGCCGACCTTTTGAAGCTTCGTGCTGCTTTTGGGGGTGGACGTGTGTGTGTGGATGACGACCTGTGAGGCCGGGTGCATAGGAGCTTTTGCTGTGCCGACACACCTTCGCCGTTGTAGTTAGACCATGTCTGAAACTTGATGTCCGACATGCATTCTTTTGTCTTGTATAGAACAATGTTCCATTCCATAAATGAAAAATGAAAAATTTGTACGCGTTTTCGGTGCACTTCTTTACTTACAAACTCGCTAGGCACGTAGAAATGCGCTAGGTTAGGCGGTTAGGAAGTCGGGTCGCGACAGCTTAGCCACGACGGTGATGTGGCAGCTGGTTCTGGGCTTCGAATGTGGGCTGTGTGACGAACTCGGCCGGCGTCGCGTTTATTGGACGCGTCGCCGCACTTAACAGCCGCGACGGTTGACCAAAGCCCACTATGAAGTTGGAAACGACATCCCATTAAGGGGTGTCGGGCACTTTGGTAGCCGCGACGACGCTTCCAATTAAATGCGGCGGACGCGACGACTTCCGCTATTTAAGCTACAAAAAATTACATAAAATTTCATTCATTCAATATGGTGTCCAGAAAAATTCAAATAGTTGTCTATTACGGCGGTGAAATCATACACGAATCAAACACCGTTCGATATAGTATTCAACCCATCGGTTATCACGAATTCGTCGCGAAACCAATTTTGATCAATTTTTTCTTAGTATGCTGTACGACATGACTTCCGTCGACATCACTTCTTTCTTTTTAATCGTTTGGGTGAAGAACGAATATTATCAACACTCTCGACTGTATCATAATCTCCTACTAATGTCTAGTGATGCTGACCTCGCATACTTCTTGGATCCCGACACTGAACTTGATTACATTGAGGCCTTTGTCGAGGTCTGAGATCGTTCAGTTCGATCGCAACATAGACGCTCCCGACGAGTATAGATACCCGCACCGATGCATTTGTTTCCTGACATTACATTATTTACTGAAGGGTTGACAAATATTTCGTTTGACGCCCCTCACGAAGATATACCTTCGAGTAGCCGGTGCGTTCCTACTAGTTCGATGGTGGCACAGCCTGAGATCGTTCCTGATGCCGTCCAAGATAGTGATGCTAGCGACTCTGAAGCTGACGACGAGGGTGGGCCACTCGATGATTTTCCAGATCCCGCAGAAGACGATGGCGATGATGATACTAAACCAACTACTGATATGCCAATAGATCCAAAAGAGAACCGAGCATTGTACTAGTCGGTGGCGTTTAATACCACTTATCAAATGACTCTCCCAGAAGTTGACGAAACTGGTGGGGGTATTTACGATAGGGAGGATCCCGCATTTTTTGTAGGTATGACATTTAATAGCAAGGATCAGTTGAAATGTGCTGTTAACAATTACCATTTAAGGGTTGTTAGACGTGAGTACCACGTGACCGAAAGTAATAGAATCGCATGGAGCGTGAGATGCAATCACAGCGATGACTGTAATTGGAAACTTCGAGCAGAATTCAAACCGAAATGTTTTTTTTGGAAGGTGACGAGATACGGAGGACCCACACATGTTTCATGCAGGAGTTGCCAGCACGCATTGCAATGTTTCGCGGAACGACATCCCATACATTCAAGCATGGCGCGGACTGAAAAGAGCAAAAGAAATTGTGTATGTAATACCCGTAAAAATTTATTACGGGATTATTTCAATAATGTTCGAAATTACAAAATTTATTTTCGAACAAGATCAAATTTCTTATTGAATTGGGCCAAGAATTTACAATTTGGCCCAAATTTTAAATGGGCCGAAAATAAGAAATTAAAGCCCAAATATATATATATAAAGGCCTCACCACGCCTCATCAATAATGTTATAATATTAGTAGAATTAAAAACAAAACAAAACCAAACAAAACTAACCAAAACAAAAATAAAACAAACAAAAACAAATACACCTAATATGCCCCCAATAAGAGAAAGTAAGAATAGACAAGGCAAATAAAAATAAAGGGGAAGAAGAGGACGTGGGAGAGAAGAAGAAAAGGGGAAAGAATGAAAGAGGAGAAGACAAAATGACCACCTCACCAAAATAATAAACCTAATGCACCTTTACCTCTTGAGGACAAAATAATTTATAAATAAACCAAAGAGAATAGAGAGGGGGGAAAAAGAGCCGTGAGAAAGAGAGAGAGTGGAAGAGAAGGAGAAAAAAAAAAGAGAGAAAGAAAGGAAGAAGAAGAGGGAGGAGAAGAAAAATTTTCGGGAAGCTCGGGATCGAAGTTCTAAGGTCGGGATCATGCAAAAATAACCCGTAACGTTGCCTCTACGGACGTAAGGTAGGTGAAGATCACCTACGCGCGTAAAATTTTTTTAACTCGTGATTTCTACGTGTTGCATGGTAATTTACGTGACCGTATGAAATTTGTGATTTACATGCTAATATATGCTCGAACGTGATCTCATGCTCGCTATATGAGTACTTGTGTGTCGTCACCATTCTATATCGATTAATTTTCATGCTACTTGCGTCTAGATCGTAAAATGTTCGGGGTTTAGGTAGGAAGATAGGAAATTAGGAAATTCAGGAGTAAATTCTGGTATTAGTATAAATTAGGGTTTTCTAGGGTTTCCTTTATTCAAAGGTCTAAAATAAATATTCTAAAACTCGGTTGGGGTGATTTGTGTAATTTTCAGAAATTTAGGGTGTTAAATAAATATTCTAAATCTCGAGTAGGGTCATTTTATAATTTTCAGAAGCTTTCGAGGTGTTAAATAAACAATTAAAATTCGGCTAGGGGCCTCTATGCAATTTTCAGAATTTTTGTAGAGTTAAATAAATATTCAAAACTCGGCTAGGGGCTTTTATGCAATTTTCAGAATTTTCATAGAGTTAAATAAATATTAAAAACTCGGCTGGGGTTAATTGAAAATTTCGAGGTGCTAAATAAATATTAAATATTTCGGTTGGGGTTAATTGTAAATTTTCAGAAGTTGGAGGGTACTACATATTCTCGGCTAGGGTCAAATTGAGAATTTTCAGAAGTTTTCGGGACTAAATAATTATTAAAAATACTTGGCTGGGGTTAATTGCAAATTTTCAAAAGTTTCGGGCAAAACTGAAAT
The DNA here is from genome assembly GCA_027422505.1 of Craterostigma plantagineum. Classification (NCBI taxonomy): domain Eukaryota; kingdom Viridiplantae; phylum Streptophyta; class Magnoliopsida; order Lamiales; family Linderniaceae; genus Craterostigma; species Craterostigma plantagineum. The sequence goes on from JAPQWV010004854.1 coordinate 13,118, forward strand.
TTTGAAATCCGGGCTGATTTGTAATTTTTGAAAAACATAAACTGAAATTTTAAGATCCAGGCAGATTTGTAAATTTGAGAAAATTTACGGGTCTTAAATAATTTTTGAGGATAATTTTCGGTTCATTTTATAAATTTCAAAGATTTTCGGATTTTAATTTAAAATTTTCAAATTCGTGTCCTTAAAAGTAAAATAATGAGATCGTGGGGTTTTAAAGGAAAAAACTGGAAAATATTTTTAAATTAGGAATTTAAGTATTATTTTAGAAATATGTGACTTAAAGTGAAAATAATTAAATTTTGGAACCCTTAGTGAAATTCGGAGGGAGAGTTCGATGAGTAAGGTTTCGGGCCGAGTAATTCGGAACGCGGGCTTTGGGCCCGATTATTTAGAGTAGGATAGTTTTCAGATCGGGCCGAGTTGATACATCGGGCCGATACGTGGTATAGAGATTTGCATTGTTATGTATTGTTTTTACTTGCACAACATTTGCATACACGTGTTACGAGGGGAGAGGATCGTGCGGAGTCATGGTAATATTGTACAGTGATGTCGAGTGGGGTAGTTTATGACCGAGTGATGGTCGTCGATCTGTATGACTAGTGAGGTTAGGATTAAGGCACACCATACGATTGAGATGTGGGGAGTGGGCCTCCCGAGCTACTGACCCTTGTGGGGAGTGAGGCCTCCCGAGCTACTGATCCCTGCGCGCGTTTTGCCTTTAGTTCCTAAGCCTCGGGCCCTGATTGTGATGAGATGATTTGAGATGATGATGAGATATGAGAAAAGAGTCGAGCGCGCATTTTGTGAGATGTGTCGGGATGGGAGTCGAGTAAGAGCATTTGCATTTGCATATTTTCATCTACTGGACAAAAGCTCAGGGTTTACGTGTGTAGGTACGAACGAGTCGGACGTTGAAAAGCGTCACGACTAGGTGGCTGATGGCGGTGACTCCATGTACTTTTGAGGCGGCGCAGTACATGAGACAAGACATGTGGAGTGTATATGATTCGTATGTTTACTCCTTGGGCTTCGGCCAAATAAGTAAAAGTGTGTGTTATTAAACATTTATATTTTCGGATTTGGACTTTTGGGCTTCGGCCCAATACTTGGATACTGTTATGTTGTAAGAGTTTTTATTAAATGTGCTTTCCGCTGTTTACGCTGCAAACCCCGCCTAAATACGTATTTGAGAAGTAGGGTCGGTACAGGTGGTATCAGAGCGCTAGGTTTTAGGTTCTGTATACTGCCCATGTACTGCCGCTCAAAAGCCTGGAGGATCAGCCTACCCCTGTAAGTTTAATACGTAATTATGTGCTTTACGATTTTCTGAAATATGCTTTACGTGATTCGTGTGAATTTTATGTGCTCCTGGATGTGTTCGAAAGTTAGAGATTTCGTAAGTTATACTTAGATTGATAGGAGAATCTCGATAGAATTAAGGTAGGAAGAGAATGATCAGATTTGGATCTTTTAATCGAATTCAGGTAAAAAAATTATTCGGGTCAATTAGAAAATTTGGCGAAATTTAAATTTTGGGCCTTTTCAAAATTTGGGCTTTGACAATTCGGGCTTGACCGAATCGGACCAATCTGAAATTCGGGAAGTTAAAAAAATAAATAAGTAAATGGCGAAATAAAAGAGAGTCGAACAATATTAAATTTTTAAAATTCGAGGCTTGTATACAAATTTCGTAAATGAGATGAGGATGTAGAGAACATGATAGAGTCGATGCATAACGATTACATAACTGAAAATCATATTACAACCCGAATTTTAAAAAAATAGTAGATAAAACATCGACGACGTTCGGGAAGTTCTGCCGGCGACTTCTTTCGATATGCCCGAACAAGGCACGGCTTCCCATGACTTAACATTTCACAAATTAGATGCAAGTGCAGTGAGTAGCAACCCACACCACAAAAATGGCGATCGCCACTGCGAGCAAAACCAAAAGGGTGAATAACTCGAATTTGAGCCTTTCAAGATTTTCTCTCCAAAAGGGTTCTTGAGGGACATCCTCACGATCCGCATTTCCTCCAAGGTTATACATTTCGAAGTTTAAATGATGTGGTTGGAGAGAATTGTGTTGTGGTGCAAACTAGCGTGCATCAAGTACCTATTTATAGGCGTGAGTGAAGCGAAGGATAAGCATCATTAATTTCGAGTTTTCTTCAACGCCGTATAAAGATAAGCTTCATAAATTTTGAGATCAGATTTTTCTTCGAACGCCGTAATCTCGAATTGAGAAACTACGCGCATGAAAAAAATTGCATTAGATTTATTATCACCAAATCTATTCCGAAATCTCGAAGAAAGATGTTGATATCCATTACGACAAAAGAAATTGTGCTCACGTTTAAATCAATGCCGTAATTACATGCACAGCTTAGACTACGTCGTTGCATCAATGAAAAAGTACAGCGAACTAAAGCACAAATACGGCTGAAATTCAGCCTATGTCCACGATCAACCAAGCTTCCTTTCTTATTGATCATAACACGAAAGTTACAGATCTCTATCCCTTCTACAACTCTTGTGATTTCACCTCACGGTGATGTTCACTCGAAAAGAAGTTACATGCTCGAGAAGGTGAACTGGGAAATGTGACACTTATAAGTTCAAAATCATATTTTAAGTGAGAATCCACGATTTATCTTCACCCTCCATTTTACCCATTCGAACGCTCCACGAGTCGCCACGTGGTCTTGCATTTCCGCGTGTTAGAGCAAGAATCGCCTGCGACTCTATAAGTGAAATAGCACCTTCACTATCATCGTCCGATCTTTGATCCAACGCTCACGATTCATCATCCGCTTCATTCACTTCCTAAGCATCTCACCATTGATCTCTTCGCACGATATCTTACGAACAGAATTAAATCTTCAGCTTGCCATAAGATCGCGCGCCATCTTAGATCCAATGGCAGCTGCTCTTCCTGATCTTCTCAACTTAGTTTCTTCAATTTCCAAGAGTTGAAGAAATGATTGACAACAACTCCTGTCCTTGCAATTCCCTCTGGTACCGAATGATTTTCGGTACACACTGATGCCTCGAGAAATAGCTTGGGGTGCGGATTGAATATAGCATGGGAAGGTAATTGCGTATGCCACCCGACAGCTAAACCGTACGAGAAGGATTACCCCACGCACGATCTGGAACTCGCAGCAGTTGTGTTCGCCCTAAACATGTGGCGTCATTATCTCTACGGGGAACGGTGCGAGATCTACACCGACCATAAGAGCCTGAAACACTTCTTCACCCAGAAGGTGTTAAATATGAGGCAACGACGTTGGCTAGAGCTCGTTAAAGACTATGACTGTGTGATCAGTTATCACCTAGGCAAGGCAAACATAGTCGCTGATGCTTTGAGTCGAAAGCAATCAACACCGATCTCCACCAGCTTAATGTGGAAGTGATCTATTTTGGGGAAATCGAGGCTAGAATGCGGCGTTAACTCGTCAACCTACATTGCTGGAGCAGATAAAGAAAGCTCAGGAGCAAGACGAGCTTTATCTGAAATTGACAAGCGAGCAAAGAACCGAGACTTCAACTGAATTCAAGTTTCGAGGAGACGGGATTATTCTATAACAATCGCTTGTACGTACCCAATAGTGCAGGACTAGAAATACCATAATGATGGAGACACACGCCACTACATACTCAGTACACCCTGGAGCCACGAAGATGTACCGAGATTTACTAGAGACATACTGGTGGCTGGGAATGACGGGAGACATTGCGACGTTCGTAAGCCAGTGTCTCACTTGTCAACAAGTCGAGGCGGAACATCATAGGCCGGCAGGGATGCTACAATCCTTGCCTATCCCGAGTGGAAATGAGATCACATTACCATGGATTTTGTCGTCGGCTTACTGTAAAAGGCCACGGCGCCATTTGGGTAATCGTCGATCGTTTGACCAAATCCACTCATTTCTACCAATTTGTTCTACTTTCTCCCTAGAGCGATACGTTGAATTGTACATTCAAGAAATAGTTCGACTCCACGGGATTCCACTATCAATCATCTCGGATCGAGACTGAAGATTTTTGTCCAAATTCTGGATGAGCATACAGAAAGCAATGGGGACGAAGCTTTCGTTCAGCACCGCTTATCATCCTCAAACCGATGGACAATCCAAGCGGATGATTCAGACCCTCGAAGATATGCTCCGAGCCTGTGTCCTAGACTTCAAAGGGAACTGGAGCAAATATCTTCCTCTTATTGAATTCTCGTATAACAATAGCTACCACACTATCATCGGGATGGCGCCATACGAAGCTTTATACGGGCGCAAATGCCGGTCTCCGATACATTGGGACGAGATCGGCGAGCGAGCACTCTTAGGTTCCTATATGATACGTGAAATGACGGAGGCGATCACCAAAATCCGAGAAAGAATGCAAACAGCCCAAAGTCGCCAGAAAAGCTACGCTGATAAGCGACGAAGGCTGCTAGAGTTCTCGGAAGGCGATCGGTGTTCTTGAAAATATCTCCAATGAGAGGCGTGAAACGATTCAGAAAGAAGGGCAAGCTATGTCCGAGGTACATTGGCCCTTTCCAAATCCTTTAAAGAGTCGGGGAAGTTGCATATCAACTGGAGTTGCCGTCTTCACTAGCCCAAGTCCATGACATATTTCACGTATCAAACTTACATAAATACGTTGCAAACCTGAACCATGTGATAGAGAATGAGTCTCTCTGTTTACAACTCAAACCGGATCTGAGCTACAAAGAAGAACCGGTAGAGATCTTGATGCATGAAGTAAAGCGACTTCGGAACAAAAATATTCCGTTGGTTAAGGTGCTATGGCGAAACCAGGCAGTTGAAGAAGCCACATGGGAGCGAGAGGACGACATGTAAAACCGTTATCCCAAATTATTTCTTTCGATGTAATTTCGGGGACGAAATTCTTGTAAGGGGAAGGATGTAATACCCGTAAAAATTTAATACGGGATTATTTCAATGATGTTCGAAATTACAAAATTTATTTCGAACAAGATCCAATTTCTTATTGAATTGGGCCAAGAATTTAAAATTTCGCCCAATTTTTAAATGGGCCGCAAAATAAGAAATTAAAGCCCATATATATATCTAAAGGCCTCATCACGCCTCATCAATAACGTTATAATATTAATAGAATTAAAAACAAAACAAAACCAAACAAAACTAACCAAATCAAAAATAAAACAAACAAAAACAAATACACCTAATATGCCCCCAATAAGAGAAAGTAAGAATAGACAAGGCAAATAAAAATAAAGGGAAGAAGAGGACGTGGGAGAGAAGAAGAAAAGGGGAAAGAAAGAAAGAGGAGAAGACAAAATGACCACCTCACCAAAATAATAAACCTAATGCACCTTTACCTCTTGAGGACAAAATAATTTATAAATAACCCAAAGAGAATAGAGAGGGGGAAAAAGAGCCGTGAGAAAGAAAGAGAGTGGAAGAGAAGGAGAAAAAAAAGAGAAAGAAAGGAAGAAAAAGAGGGAGGAGAAGAAAAATTCCCGGGAAGCTCGGGATCGAAGTTCTAAGATCGGGATCACGCAAAATTAACCCGTAACGTAGCCTCTACGGACGTAAGGTAGGTGAAGATCACGTACGCGTGTAAACATTTTTTTAACTCGTGATTTCTACGTGTTGCATGGTAATTTACGTGACCGTATGAAATTTGTGATTTACATGCTAATATATGCTCGAACGTGATCTCATGCTCGCTATATGAATACTTGTGTGTCGTCACCATTCTAAATCGTTTAATTTTCATGCTACTTGTGTCTAGATCGTAAAATGTTCGGGGTTTAGGTAGGAAGATTGGAAATTAGGAAATTCAGGAGTAAATTCGGGTATTAGTATAAATTAGGATTTTCTAGAGTTTCCTTTATTCAAAGGTCTAAAATAATATTCTAAAACTCGGTTGGGGTGATTTCTGTAATTTTCAGAAATTTAGGGTGTTAAATAAATATTCTAAATCTTGACTAGGGTAAATTTTTCAGAAGCTTTCGAGGTGTTAAATAAACAATTAAAATTCGGCTAGGGGCCTCTACGCAATTTTCAGAATTTTTGTAGAGTTAAATAAATATTCAAAACTCGGCTAGGGTCTTTTATGCAATTGTCAGAATTTTCGTAGAGTTAAATAAATATTAAAAACTCGGCTAGGGGCCTTGGTGCAATTTTCGAAAATTTCGAGGGGCTAAATGCATATTATATATTTCGGTTGGGGTTAATTGTAAATTTTCAGAAGTTTTCGGGTACTAAATAAATAATAAATTTCTCGGCTAGGGTCAAATTGAGAATTTTCAGAAGTTTTCGGGACTAAATAATTATAAAAAACTCGGCTGGGGTTAATTGCAAATTTTCAAAAGTTTGGGGGCAAAACTGAAATTTTAAAATCCGGGCAGATTTTTAGTTTTCAAGAATTTTCGGGACTTGAATTGTAATTTTAAAATCCGGGGCAGATTTGTAAATTTGAGAAAATTTTCGGGTCTTAAATAAATTTTGAGGATAATTTTCGGGTCATCTTATAAATTTCAAAGATTTTCGGATTTTAAGTTAAAATTTCCAAATTCGCGTCCTTAAAAGTAAAATTATGAGATTGTGGGGTTTTAATGGTAAAAATTGGAAAAATATTTTTAAATTAGGAATTTAAGTATTATTTTAAAAATTTGGTACTTAAAGTGAAAATAATTCGGAGGGAGAGTTCGATGAGTAAGGTTTCGGGGAGAGTAATTCGGAACGCGGGCTTTGGGCCCGATTATTTAGATTACGATAGTTTTCGGATCGGGCCGAGCTGATACCTCGCGCCGATACGTGATATAGAGATTTGCATTGTTATGTATTGCATTTTACTTGCACGACATTTGCATACACGTGTTACAAGGGGAGAGGATCGTGCGGAGTCACGGTAATATTGTACAGTGATGTCGAGTGGGGTAGTTTATGACCGAGTGATGGTCGTCGAATTGTATGAGTAGTGAGGTTAGGACTAAGGCACACTATACGATTGAGATGTGGGGAGTGGACCTCCCGAGCTACTGACCCTTGTTGGGAGTGGGGCCTCCCAAGCTACTGACCCCTGCGCGCGTGTTGCCTTTAGTTCCTAAGCCTCGGGCCCTGATTGTGATGAGATGAGTTGAGATGATGATGAGATATGAGAAAAGAGTCGAGCGTGCATTTTGTGAGATGTGTCGGGATGGGAGTCGAGTGAGAGCATTTGCATATTTTCATCTACTAGGCAAAAGCTCAGGGTTTACGTGTGTAGGTACGAACGAGTCGGACGTTGAAAAGCGTCACGACTAGGTGGCTGATGGCGGTGACTCCACAGACTTTTGAGGGCGGCGCAGTACATGAGACGAGACCTGTGGAGTGTATATGATTCGTATTTTTACTCCTTGGGCTTCGGCCCAATAAATAAAAGTGTGTGTTATTAAACGTTTATATTTTCGAATTTGGACTTTTGGGCTTCGGCCCAGTACTTGGATATTGTTATGTTGTAAGAAGTTTTTATTAAATGGGTTTTCCGCTATTTACGCAGCAAAACCCGCCTAAATACGTATTTGAGAAGTAGGGCCGTTACAATATGGTACTTGGGAAACTTCAATCCAACAACTTCCTATATTCATGAAAGCGTTGCGACGTTACAACCCCGGAACGGTGGTGAAGTGGTGGCATCTATGTCGGGAGTAAAAAATTCGGGTATGTGTTTTTCACATTTAAACCTTGCATTGACGGCTTCAAGCACTGTCGTAAAGTTGTTTATATCGACAATACGCACTTGTATTCGAAGTACAAGTATAAAATGTTGATTGCATGTGCACCCGATGCAAACCAGAAAGTGTTTCCACTTGCTTTTGCCATCGTTACATCCGAAGGAACTCATTCTTGGAGGTGGTTCTTGAACTTACTTAATGTTCATGTATTGGAGCATCAAGCGGTATGCCTAATTTCAAATCGCCATCCAGGTATTTTACTTAAAGTAGATCTAACTTTTTGTATTTTAGTAAACTAGTTCTTATACTTACGAAGTGTGCAAGTATAGTTTTCGCAGTAGAACAGATCGATGCTTATAGACCTCCGAATGGAGTGCATCGTTACTGTTTGCGTCACGTCGTATCAAACTTTAACAAGGTGTTCAAAGACAATGATCTAAAAAAATTATGCACAGAGCAGGGATGGCCCATACGGTGGAAAAGTTCGATCGGATCATGGAGCATATTAAAAGTCTCCGCAAACTAGCCTACGACTGGTTACGCAAGATTAATCGTGAATAGTTGACATTTGCTTACGATGGTGGGCTTAGGTGTGGTTCAATGACGACAAACATCTCAGAGGCACTTAATGGTGTATGCAAAGGGGCTTGCCTATTGTCTCCTAAAGTGAGTAACTTGTAATCTTAAGATACGAGTTACTCGTCGACTTCAGCTTCCATCGATGTGCCGCATACTTTCGAGATAGGTATCAACAGGCAGCTGCGGCGATGGAGAACTCTGAAACCGAATGGTCTCCTTATGCGTGGAGGATGTCCAATGACTGGTCCAATGCATCGTTTGGCCATTTTCGTAACTGCCTTTGACCCGCGAATGCAAACAACTGAGGTGTATACTTCTTCAATAGTGACTCAAAGAAAACATGTGGTGAACATTCAAAGAAGAACGTGCACTTGTGGTAATTGGGACACACATTTCATTCCATGTCGCATGCGCAGGTAGCGTGCCGCCAGTGGAATGTTAGTAGCACACAGTTCATTGCTCCTTTCTTCAGTAAAGTAGCATATTTTGAGTCATATCACGGAACGTTTCATCCACTGTACGACGAGAGATATTGGAAGCCTGCTGATTTTTTCCTTATACATATTGAAGACCAACATGGAAGAAGAGGACCGGGGAGGCGAAAGAAAACTCGTATTCGCAACGAAATGGATCAGGGTGGCTCAAGTCGAAGACAACATCAGAGAGGTCGTGGACGTTGATTGCCGTTTTCTAAGTTCATATGTAGTATGTCGTTGTATATATGTTTAATATGTTTAAGAATTTTGAAGTAGTATCATTGATTTACGACTAAAAACTTGCAAGCAGGTAAAAAACAGTACGCAATAATACAACTAGAAACACAAATAAAACCCACCGAATCCCTAATTTGATAGAGCAAAATACAATAACTATGGAATATCGGTACCGCATCTACATGGGCGTCTGTCCCGTGAAGGTGGCCATGATCAACATGAGGATCGGGCTGCTCGGGGCGACGACGTCGATGCTGTGGTCGCGGCGGTGACTGCTGCATATATGGCTGATGTGGAGGCGTCTCGTCATCGTCATCATCCTCATCGTAGCCGACATCGTAGCCTATCGGTGTAAAATATGTACCATCGTCGTATAATCCCGTGACTCTCGGGCCAGGGTCCTCTGTGGGACCCAGTGAATACGAGGGGCCAAGGTCCTGAGTCGGAAACCGAGTAGACGACGGGCACTTACCTGCGTCGGAGGGACATAAGTGTACTGCACGTGTCTTCGCTGATGCCTGTCAATGACAAGCTGTTGCATCTGATGTATGACATCCAATCCCCCATCCATATCTCCACCTCTCAATATTTGCTCCGCCCCATCGACGTGTTGTGCCTAGTGAGTAACAAGTTCACCTGTTAAATGACACGCCGAAAATAAAAATAAAAATATTGGAAAAAAAATAACTAACCATAACGTCGATAAATGCACTATCTCCCATCTGGAATTCTTGGTCCATATTAATAGTCGATGGAGAAATGTGCCGACGGGTGATCCACCGGTACCACCGAAAATAATCCGGGGTGCGCTGTAGACCGCTAGCTATCTCCACCGCATTGACGATGCTCGCGTATCGGGACACCCACAAGGCTTCATACTGCTCGTGATACGTCCTCCAATCCCTTCCCGAGACGTTCCGGATATTGTGTTGATGAAGATCAACATCAAGACTAGGATTGCAAACGAATCGAACTTTTTTGTTTTGATTCGCGATTCGATTCGAAATTTTAATATTCGAATTCGAATATTTAGAATACGAATCCGAATAAGAATATTTTTCTTGATTCGAGAACTATCCGAATACGAATATGAAATCACAATATTCGATTCGAATATTAATAGAATTATTCGATTCGAATAATATAACATAAAATATAGTATAATTAATATATATTCACATATAATATGATAACTCACAAATAATATGTTATTCAATATATGTTTAAATATATTCAATATATATTTTAAATATTATATTGTTTATGTTTTATTAAATTAAAAATGAAAGATGACTTTGAAAACAAATTTCGATATTCGATTCGAATATTCGAATTCGAATAAGAACCGATTTTATGATTCGACTAAATATTCGAGTATTCGTATTCATATTCCATTGTTATTCGAATACGAATAGAATATTGCGGTATTCGACTCGATTCGATTAGTTGCAACCCTAATCAAGACATCTCGGACGTTGCGGGACGGACTGGACCATGGAGAACTGTCGGAGCACGCGATCGGGATAGTGCCACTCAACAATGTTGTAGAATATGAGTGGACATGACGAACGAACGCATGCTGTCGGGCGAACAATCTCTTGTGCCTGATCGTCGTAGGGTGCCCGAACAAACTGCTCCATCGACATGCTATCGGGCGACTCACGAATCGCATGCAAATTCGAGTGCGCCGATGTCGTATGATCGAAAAGCGCATTCCACCTGAAATAAAAAATAACTATGTTAAAAAAATATATCTAATATATTAAATCTTTTAAGAAAAACATATTAAATATATTAAATATTTAACCTAAAAATATATAAAATTTTTAAGAAAAATATATTTAAATATGTTAAATAATTTAAGAAAAAAATATTAAATATTTTAAATTTATTAAGTATTTTATATATTTTAAGAAAAACATATTAAATATATTAGATATTTTAAGAAATATATTAAATATTTTAAGAAAAATATATTAAATATATTAAATATTTTAAGAATAATATTCCAGAAGTACGCAATATTGAATAAACATCGTCTACTACCTCGCAGCATGTGGCAGCATGGGCAACTGAATTCGATCTTCGACGGTGGTTCTCATATGCACTCGAGGACGGATAATAACCGGCTGCACAAGTAATATACGCATCCATGCCCATACCTCCACAAAATTTAAATTATAGAATTAGTACGTATACACCTCAAGAAAATTAAATTACACAAAAGAACACGCCTGAAGCAACCGTAGAGCTCCACCGATGTTCATCTTCTGATGCTGGCACGAAGTACATAGTCTCTGTACAAGAAAGCCAGAACGGCACTACCCCAGCTGTAAGTGTGCACGGAAGAAGGGGTTTGTTATTGGTAGAGTAGTCAATATACATCCAACAACAGGTGATTATGTTGTATGAGAATGTTGCTGACAATAGTTAAGGGTCCTACGTCTTATGAAGACATACGGACGGTGGGTAGAGAAGTCCGCCCAACGTTCAAAGAAGCTTGCAACCGAAGAGGATTATTGGATGGAGACTCAGAGTGCTATGAAGCTATTAATGAATCATCTCACTGGGCTTCTCCTACAACTTCGTGACTCTTTATGATGCTTTTGATTTTTTGTGAAGTCGGCAATCCATTAAACTTACGGAACAGTTTTTTGAAATTCATGTCTGAAGATATACTGCTGAGGCAGAAGAGACTATTTGGGTTTGCATTGTTACATCCAGTGACGAACAAATAAAAAACTACACGCTTGAAGAAACTGAGAAACTTTTGATGCAAAACTGTATAAGATTTTCCACCAATGCCTTTGCCGCCCAAAAACGTGCTGAAAGAGCTTAATAATAGATTGTTGATGGAAGAAAGATACAACAGCGTTGAGGAGAATAAAGTTGAACATCAATTCCTGTTGGAAACGTTAAATCAGGATCAACAACGAGTGTTTGACGATGTTTATTGCATCAGTAACAACTTAGGACATATGTTCTTTCTCTACAGTCCTGGAGGCACAGGCAAAACCCATGTATACAAAACTATAGTTTCAAAATTGCGATCCGAATCTCTGATAGTCTTACCCGTGGCATCATCTAGTATAGCAGCGTTGCTTCTTCCCGGTGGGAGGACAGCTCATTCAAGGTTTAAAAATTCCTATAAATATTCAAGAAAATTCTATGTGTGATATAAAGCATGGAACAATGCTAGCGGAGTTGATTACGCAAACGAGTTTGATAATATGGGATGAGGCTCCTATGGCTAACCGATTTGCGTTCAAAGCTTTGGACAGAACAAGGAGGGATTTGTTGTCTAAGTCAGATATGACGGCGGATAACAAACCTTTTGGAGGAAAGACAATCTTATTAGGCGAAAACTTTAAACGGATTCTTCCTGTAATACCAAAGGGCAGCAGACAAGATACTGTCGAGTAGACCATTAACCATTCATACTTGTGGGAATATTTTCGAGTGTACACCCTGACACAGAATATAAGGCTCAGTGCTTCTGAAATTGAATTTTCAAATTGGATCTTGCAAGTTGGAAATGAAATCCTCAAGAGTCAGCTCTTAAAGACACGGAGACAATAAAAGTTCCAACGGATATGTTCATCAGTTCTCAGGGTGATAATGTGCGTGATATATAGAACTATATATATTTCCGAGTTTGAAGAATGCATGTCAAGA
>JAPQWV010004855.1:0-25766 GCA_027422505.1 Craterostigma plantagineum
ATTTATTTTAATGTATAATATTCTCAAACACGCGTCATACTTCGATACTGTGTGCATCGTGCCATGCGCCATTAACTTATCTGGATTGGCGTGTAGGAGTATGTGATGAAATAGTCAAATACACAAACATCCTGCATGGCTCGATATTTCGAAAATGCATGCATGTTACATGAAAATTGTGGCCGTGCATAAAAGAAAACGGTTGTATTGTTAGGATTGACATTTATTTAGAATGTTTGAGTAAACAGAAGCTAGCGAATTTTACAACAAAGACATACTCCTCAAATTTATCGTCATTGTAAATCATCTACATGAAATTATAATCATCCTCACCCTCGTCATCATCATCATAACCGTCATCATCGTCAACTTCGAAATCCCAAGCCAGAAAACCCGAGGGCGTATCAGAGCGATCCCAACCAGTGGCGTCAGGACCTTCCAGAACGGTTCCCAAAACTCTAAGCTTCATAAACTCTTCCGACAACAACCATTTGTACAACATAACGTCCCAACAACCTTGAATGTCGAGAAACTCGAGGTCCTTACACCCCTTAAGGATTTCCATCACACTCGTCGTCTTAATGGGCAAGTAGCGAATGTCGACGTGCTTGAGCCTCGACATTGTCGAGGCGATGGCTAAGGCCTTGCCGTCCCTTCGCGTCGTGCCGAATGGATCCATTTCTCGACGCAATGTGGTGAGGGCTTTGCAGCATTTGCCCAATGCTGAGAGGGCGGGAGCTCCCAAGTTATCGTTGTAGCTCGGTCGAAGTAGGTTAGTGAGGTGAGCTTCGGAGCCGATGCTTTGACGACTGCATCGTTGATTGCGCTTCGATGGAATTTGAGGGTATGCAGAGATTGAGCGTTGTTCGAACAAAGACGAAAAAACTGTAAAGATCGAATGATATAAATCGCAAAAGAGAAGAAGGAAATATAATGGTATAGGCTTTAATTGTTTTTAGAGGGATGACCTTTTCAGAATGCTCAACTTATGGGGTTTTCGTTTATATTAACTTTCAAATCTGAAGTAATTTACGGAGAACAAGAGCGAACTGGACGTCACTTCGTCTGTTATGATGACGTAGAGTCCAGTTATTGCTTCAATTTTGGAATTCGATGTCCTAAAATTGCAACCCTTTAAACTAAGCGTCCTGAAAGCAAACAACTCCCTTAATAGACACGACGAAAAAATATCCTAAACCTAAGCATTACCTGAAAGCCACTTTGACGATCTTACAAAATTCAGTCGTGATTCCGTTGGCGTTAGAAATCCCAACATAAACTTGATACATAAAGGGAAATTCAGGAAGACAAAAAAAAATAAATTTTGATTCTAACTTGTTTGCGATGCTCTTGAAGCTTTCTTTGCTGGCGTAAGAAACGCATTATTTTCTAACAGAGCGTGGGCTTCTTTCAAGAGCAACCGAATCATCCTATCGACGACTATCGGGTCGGATGATTTCTTGGTCCACTCCACGATATCGATCTCCCTCCAACAATATGGCCCCGAGACAACAGCCTCCCACGATTTGCACACGCTCGGGACAACGGTCAATACCTCGTCAAGGGGAGATTCTTGAATATTAGCGCGAGCAGGTAATAAATGATCCCATTTACGATTCTTTTCCTTTCTTTCCTATAATAATGTTGGTTAAATGGTGAACGGTAAACCTCATTTAATTCGACAAGGAATTAAGCAATACGAAAAGGAGATAAAAAAATCACAAATTTCAAGAAAAAATCCAAGAAAAGACTTTGATGTGGGGGCTATCTGGGACGTAAACGAAATGACACGGGAATTACGTGGTTCGAATCTTTACAGATCCTACGTCCACGGGCGCTCGAGAACTATTTTTCACTTATTCTTTAAAGATTACATACTTAGCTAGTAATATCTCACGTTTTCTCCCACATTTATGCTAAAAACTAGTAAAAAAACGCTCACAACAGTGAAAAGCGAGAAACTTCTAAGTGCTTTTCGTATGTTATTACAGCCTTTAAGGATCTCCAATACACTAGACGTCTCCACAGGCAAGTATTGAATGGCCTATTCGCCCCTTCAGGTCGGACCCAATGGACTGATTTCTCGGCGCAATGTAGTGAGTGTTGTAAAATGGACAATATAAAATAAAAGAGACACCGGAAATTTACATGAAAACCCCAAACTCGTGGTGAAAAACCACGGGCAAGGTAAGGATATTTTACTGTGGGCAATTTAGGAGTTACAACACTCTACTGTAAGGAGAAAACTAGCTCTATCTCTCTTACAATAGGAGACTCACAAACTCGCTAAATATTTTCCTCGCAACACTTGTATTTTTCTAATAAAGAAGAAGTTATTGTTTTGGATGATTTACAATGACTTATAGCTAACCAATTTATAGCTGAAGATTTTAGGCTCGGACGAATCAGAATCAGCCGCGTAGCTAGACACGTGACGAACCAGAATCAGCCGCGTAGCTATACACGTGGACGAACCAGAATCAGCCGCGTAGCTATACACGTGGACGAACCAGAATCAACCGTATAGCTATATTACGTGGACGAATCAGAACTAGCCACTTAGCTATTAACTGGCCAAATAGAAAAATTACAACAGTGAGGGCTTTGAACCATTTGCCCACCGTTGACATATAGCCGAAGCTCCCAAGTTAGCGCAATAGGTCAAGTCCAAGTAGGTCGGTGAGGAGAGCTTTGGAGCCTCGGCGAGAGATTGCGGACTATGCGAACAAAGACGAAAAAATGCAATAAAGTTCGAATGAGATATATGACAAAAGCAAACAAATAGATAGGTCATGGAATGGTAACATAAGAATGAAAGCCACTTTACATTGCGCGTCCATTGAAACAGTTATTCAAAAAATTTCGATTGAGAAAGACGAATAATATTGATTCCCCCAATGATTTACGAGAGACGCAAAGTCTTCTGACAGAGCATGCCGCTTCTTTTCACGAGCAATCGAATCATATGGCATAGGCTTGAATTTTTTTTCTCATAAGTTCAGAGGGATGGTCCTTTCAGAACGCTCAACTTGTGCGGTTTTGGTTTGCACTAACTTCCAAAATTGAAGTAATTGAGAGCCAATCAGACGTCGAGTCGCCTGTTATGACGATGTAGCGCCAGTTACTGCTTGTTGTTTTTCAATTGTTTCAATTTTGAAAGTTGATATCCTAAAATTGCAACCCTTTAATTGTGTTACCTAAAAGTAACAACTCTCTTATGCCCCGTTTGGATTTCGGATTTCGATTTGAAATTCGGATTTTGCTCAAATTTTCCGTTTGGCAAGCACCGATTTGGATTTCGATTTTGCCCAAATCCGAGGGGAAATACAAACTCTTATAATTCGTCGGATTTGAAATTCCCTGTCAAATGGTCCGTTTTCGAAATCCAAAGCCGAGGACGTAACGAGTTTTCGTAACTGAAATAATAATAATAATAATAATAATAATAATAATAATAATAATAATAAATAATAGTATAACAATAATAGTATAATAATAATAATAATATATAAATAAGTGGTTTTTACACATAACTACCCCCTGTAACAAAACTTGTAATTTAGTACCCTGTCAGGATTTTTTATATGTAAGGTACCTAATAGAATAAATATTTTGCAGATAGGTACAGGGCGCAGATACGCCATACAACACATTCGGATCCCCTATATCAACACATTTGGGTACCCTATATAATAGAAAATGGTACGCCATATTAGCACATTTAGGTATGCCCTATTTAAAACATAGGTACGCCATACGAACACATTTATGTACCCTATATCAACATGTTATGGTACGCCATATACACAGAGGAAGGTACGGCATGACTGAAGACACTGGTAAAAATTAAATCGGGTACCTATCTGTAAAATTTTCTGACATGGGTACCTATGTGTAAAAATTTTATTCAATTAGACATTTATGTGTAGTGTCCGTAATAACAATAATGAAAAAATATAATAAAATAATAATAATAATAATGAAAAAATATAATAATAATAATAACAATAATAATTAGGAGGTGGACGGTGATTGAGCCGATTCGCAAGCTCGATGAGCCGACTCGAACTCGTCATGGATTCACAAATGAGCCGGCTCGAGCTCGACAAGCTCTTGTCGAGGTCGAGCTCGTCACGGGTTCGCGAATGAGCCGACTCGAGCTCGAGCTCACTCGTGTGCACCCGAAAGCTCGGAAGCCATCTCACGAGCTTTTTTTTATATTATTCATGATTTTATTTTATTTTATTTTGTACTTTTTAAATTATTTAGACAAAGTTAGAAATCGAGTTCGACGAGCTCGTGAAGCTCGTCCAGCTCTGTTTTGAATCCGAATTCGAAATCCTAATGTTTGCCAACGGTGAATTTGATTTGAAATTACGATTTTTTGAAATTCATAATTTAAAATCAAGCGATTTCGTTTAAAACGCGAATCCAAACGCACTCTTAACTTAGATGATTTAAATTAACTGAAAGCCACTTTAAGTTAGCTAGTTCGTTAAAACGATCTTAATGCCCCGTTTTGATTCCGGATTTCGATTTGAAATCCGGATTTCGCCCAAATCTTCCGTTTGGCAATCGCACCGATTTCGATTTCAATTTCGCCCAAATCCGAGGGGAAATCCAAACTCTTATACTTCCTAGGATTTGAAATTTCGTGTCAAATGGTCTATTTTCAAAATCCAAAGCTGGGCACGTAACGGGTTTTCGTACCTGATGATAATAATAATAATAATAATAATAATAATAATAATAATAATAATAATAATAATAATAATAATAATAATAATAATATAATGTAATAGTATAACAATAATAGTATAATAGTAATAAATAATAATAACGAAGAAATATAACGATAACAACAACAATAATAATAATAATAACAATATTATTATTATTATTATTATTATTATTAGGGGTGGACGATGATCCGAGGCTATTTCCAAGCTCGATGAGCCTACTCGAGCTCGTCATGGATTCACGAATGAGCCGGCTCGAGCTCTTGTCGAGGCTGAGCTCGTCACGGGTTCGCGAATGAGCCGGCTCGAGCTCGAGCTCCCTCGTGGGCGCTCGAAAGCTCGCAAGCCGGCTCACGAGCTTGTTTATATAAATATATACGTGTATATATGTATATATTATATATATATATATATATATATATTATTCATGATTTTTAATTTATTTTTGTACTTTTAAATTATTTTAGAAAAGTTAGAAATCGAGTTCGAGGAGCTTCACGAGCTCGAGTCGAGCTATGTTTTGAAATCCAAATTGGAAATCCTAATGTTTGCCAAACGGTGAATTTGGATTTGAAATTACGATTTTGAAATTCATAATTTAAAAAAAAAATAATCAAGCGATTTCGTTCAAATACGTGAATCCAAACGCACTCTTACAAAATTTCGGATATTCGTCATCCCGTTGGCGTTATAAATCCCTCCAACATAAATTTTATCCATAAAGGGAAATCCAGGGAGAGAAGAAAAGTTAAAATTTTGATCCTTGGCTATGAAGTCGAAGCTTTCTTCGCCTGCGTAAGAGATGCATAGTTTTCTGACGGAGCGTGCACTTCTTTTCACCAGCAATCGAATCACACAATCGACGACTAATGGGTCGGAATTTTTGCTCCACTCCACAATATCGATCTCCCTCCAACAATACGACCCCGAGACAACAGCCTCCCACGATTTGCACACACTCGGGACAACGGTCAGTACATCCTCGAGGGGGAGATTCTTGAATATTATCGCGGGTACGTTGGGTAATAGCTGATCCCATTTACGGTTTTCGCAATTCACCTCCATTCTTATCGTCGAGCTCTCTTCCCTGCAACAGCCACCCACAAATATGAGTGCGAGCATGCCAAGCAAGAACTGATCCCATTTTTTTACGAATTTGGCGATTCTCTCCCATCATCTATCACGTAATGTTGGTTAATTGGAGCCAAAACTCGCAAACATTTATAATGAAACGAGATTATGGTAAAAAATAGCGCAGCATATCGCACACCGTGCCAAATTGTGGGAGCAAAGCTTCAAATCTCAAACATTAGAGAGGAATGCGCGACTTATTTATTTTAATGTATAATATTCTCGAACACGCGTTATACTTCGATATTGTGCGCGTCGTGTAATGCGCCACTGACTTCTATGTATTGGAATTGTGGTGCCATGAGATTTGTTATGGTGCCCACCTACCGTGAGCAACCACCATGAGCACCATAAGCAAATCTCTCAATTTTTGCATTTTTTCGATTCCCAACGTTGTCAACACCTCCGTAGACCCTCTCATATCCATTGCTAACCTAAATCTCCCTCTCCAACACGTTAATTTTTAAGAAAATCATCACCTCGATATGTCGTCCACTTGTGAATAATGAATAATGAATTTTCTTAGCAATTAATCTGTTGGAGAGGGCGGTTTAGGCTTGGCAATAGATATGAGAGGGTCTACGGGGCGTTGGCGACATTGAGAATCGAAAAAAGGGAAAAAATTGAGAGATTTGCTTATGGTGCTCACGGTGGTTAGTACTGTCAAAATTATAATGAATCATTAATTACTCATATTTACTATATATAATATAAATTAATTAACGGCCCGGCCTGCGGCGCCCGGTCTAACCTGCGGTCCGGGCGGCATAGCCCGTTTAGTGGCGGGCCTTAAAAATCGCACCCCAACCCACCCCTTAGGATGGGCGGGCCGGGCCAACCCGCGCGCCATTTTGACAACTCTAACGGTGGTTGCTCACGGTAGATGGGCACCACAGCAAATCTAGTAGCGCCACTTATCAATATCAATTTTTCTTGTAAATAAGATCTCAAAAAAACTAGTCTCATAATCATGGTATGTCAGCAGTGAGATATCTCTAGATAGAAAATAATACTCCTTCCGTCCCAAACTATTTTATACATTTTACTAAATCGGGCGTCCCACATCTTTTGTAATTGAGCAAAAAAACGTTATTATTAAAATATTCAATTTCTTAATTCATGTGCCAACTCTCAAATGCCCATAAACATTTGGAAAAGAGGGAGTAATAATACAATAATAATTGATACGGACCTAAACCACATGGGCCAAAAAATGAAAAGTGCAGAGCCCATAAGCCCACAAAGAAAGGAGGCCCAGAACCAAGCCTAAAAGGTGACGGACGAGGGGACCTCCGAAAACCCTCGAGACAAAGGCATTATCCGGACCAAGGGAACTCACTGAGGATATCTAGATGGAAATACAGCAGAACAGAGGAAAAGAAAGCTACAGGGCACGTGTCAACCCACGATAGGAAGGAGACTATGTTCAAGAAGCTGCAAGCCGCCCTCAAAGTCTTTCAATCAGCAGTCTTTCGTCTGATCTTAGTACCTCACGCAGTGTGCCCTCTTGGAAAGCTGAAGTATAGCACAACATAGGCTGCTGAGAACTACTATAAAAAAGGGACTTAGCCACATTTTATAAGAAGACCTTTTTTTCTCTTCAGCATACAGTTCACGGGACATTTCCCTTTAAGAATTTGTTAGATGCTTTCTTACATGTTTAGAGAGTGACAGTAAGGAATAGTATGAGGGTGTAAAGTACCAAGAAATAATGGAAGAAAGTTCATAGCGCCCCGTGGACGTAGAATCCAACTGGATTCGAACCACGTAGATCATCGTGTTATTTCTGTTTACGTCCCCTCGTTAAAATAGCACCTTATGCCTTTGAATAATTCGCAATACTTGATCTACCGCTAAGTTAAAATCGCTAACCCCGCACATAAAATTTGTTGTGGGAGTGCCCCATATCAATAATAATATAATAATAATAATAATAATAATAATAATAATAATAATAATAATAATAATAATAATAATAAGAAGAAGAAGAAGAAGAAGAAGAAGAAGAGAAGAAGAAGAGAGAGAAGAAAAGAAGCGACACTATCATTCTCGATAATTATCAATTATTTGGTGTAATAAAAATAATTATGAATGCAAAATGCGAAGGAGTCCGTGACTTGTGAGTGTGACACCAACTTCATGTACCTGATGCTGACCACTCCTAACCTAGCCTAGCTTTTCAACTAACGTGCATTATAATATATTATATATATGTATATATATATATTGTAACTAAATAAAATCTAGAAAATCAAAATGTGACGGTACTATTTATTTAGGGGACAATTAGGTTCAAGGCTTTCGGTTACGTTTTAGGTTGCTGTCAGAAAATTTTTAGTTTTAAGGACTCGATACACTTAAGTGTTTTTCAGTACCACTTCATGGACCTGCAGTACCACGTCATGGTTTTGCAGTATCACTTCATCGTTCTACAGTACCACTTCATTGTTATATAATAACACAAAACAATAGTCCGATACCATTTCATATACAATGTATAACACTTGTGTAAATTTTAGGTCCTTATCTCTAAATTTTATAAAAATTGGGTCCTTAACCCTAAAAATTTTATGACATGGGCTTGAAACTTAATTATACCTTCATTTAGTCATCTAATACGATATCACATGCCAAGAGCGAATCATTGTGTTCACGCGTGAAATAAAAAAGCCACGTTGAAGATTAGATGAAGAAAATAATTCAGTTGGTGGACTTATAAGGAAATATAAATACATGGGACAATTGTAATTTGTAATGAGGTAAAATGTCTTGTTACATATCAAGAATAATATAAGTACCGTAACGGTCACAAGATTGGGATAGGGGAAATGGGGCATAAAAGTCAAATCGTCAAAAGAGCAGAAAATGTTTGTCGTCATGAAATTAATATCGAATAAAGCCAAGCAAAGCACGCATAAACACACACTGCGTTCTTATAAAAAATACTGAGAGAGATCCATCCCATGCATATATCAGTGTGAATTCAGCTGGAAATAGAATCGAGACTGTTCTCTGTTGATTTCTCTGGCGAATCGGCATCAGTTACGGCAATGGCGGTAGATTCTGGAGGAGATCATGTGAGATTTCCTTTCTCGCTTATTTTATTCGTCCGATTAGAGCTGCTAATTGTTGTTTTTTGGAATTCTTTTCGTTTCTGCTTGATAATGTTTTATTAGCATTTTTGCGATGTTCGATTCTGCGATTGTTGACTGAGTTGATATGGGAGGATCTGGCTAAGATGTTATTTGATTTTGAGATCCAAACCTACTCGATTTTCCACATTCGATTTGTCTCTATTTCGCCGTTGATTTTGCGTTACTGCAAGCAATTTTCATCTGGTCGTAGCTTGTAGTGCACTGGTAAAAATTGCCAAAATGTCCTCTAATTTCGTTGAGATTTGACACAGTTTGCTTCCTGCTTTTATTCGCTTTACCACTCCCCCTTCGATTTTCCTGCAAATTCTCATTTACTCATTTCTGAAGCGAGGATTTATGTTCATTGAAGGCATATGTTCATTGAGACAGCTTCGTGTCGGTTGTTAGAGCTGTTTTTCCAATAATAGTAACTTTTCGAAGTAATTAATGCTTATTTCACTGTGCTGAAAGCTGCTTGTGCCAAAAAAATGGCTCTTCTTTGTTGTTGTTTTTTTGTGTTGTTTACTTATACAATTTCTTCTATTCATCAGAATCAGATTGAGATGCCATTGACTACGAGGCATTTGGACGTTCCCAACTCGTTGGACACTGAGATGCAATTAAACTCTGTCCCTATCTCTCAAATCCACTTCAACCCAAAGACTGATAGAGCCAAAAAGAGTTGCAGTAATTCGTACATTGTCGATATCGAGAAAGGAAGCTCGGCGGGTTCAGATTCAGCCGAAGAACCTTCAGCAATTTCCGATGATTCCTTTGCCGTAAGTCTCTGAAAATTCCAACCATTTCATTTTATTCTGTTACATAGAGATTGCTAGTAATATTACATTTCCTTTTGTTGCTGCAGAGATCATTTCAGAAAGAGTTTCGCTTACATATAGGAGGCAGATTCATGACCCTATTGATGAACCATGGGCTTGAGCTACTCAAATTCACTTCAAACGGTAATGACCCTTATGGAGTGAAGTACTAGGATTTCTAGTCTTATTTCTCATCTTGTTTTCGTTCATACGAAGCAGATAAATACGACCCTCCGACTAACAAGCAGAGGAAGTACAAGCGATCGGCTTCGTTCAATTCGAGAAGAGTAGTGCTTCTCTTCTCAATCTTGTATGTTCTTACACACACCCTCTTTATTATTTCTTTTGTCTTTCTTCACTGCATTACAATCTAGGAGTTCGCTCGTGAGTTAATTCAATCTCTTTACACGAAGTTTATCGTTTTTTTTTCTCTCTTTTTTCCTTAGGTCTAGCATGGGAACTATCATTCTGATATATCTAACTCTGAGGGTGAGGCAAATCAGCAATAATCTCTGAGATATATTCGCTTCAGTTCATTCTACTGCTGCATTTCATGTCTTCTCCCCTATTTAGGAAACCCACTGCATCATCCTTTCTTTCTACTTAGGTTTGCCTGCCTTTTCTGTTCTGTTTGAGAATGTTAGGAGATTTTCAATTGCTGTACATAAAATTGAGTATTTTGGGATTATTCATTTGAAAGCATATCATCAAACGACTCATGCAACTTAATTTTAGACTGGATAAAATAGAATCAATCATACTAAAAAAGTGGTGTGTAAATCGAGTTGGTGCCGAGCTATTTATTATTCTCTTTTATTTTAGGGAGTTGCTATTCACCGCCCCCTTTTTCCTAGTTACCGCCCCCTAAAGGGCTTGAAAATGACATTTTTGTCCTTAGAATTAATTTGCTAACTAAATATATATTCTGGTACGAAATACTGAAAATACATACACAAATAAATTCGAACGATCGATCGATGAGGAAATTCGAACGAAATTTTCGACCGCGCTGCACACGGGCCGAACAATAATTTCGGCCGGGCTGTGTTCGGGCCGATCACAGCCCGGCCGAACACAGCCCAGCCGAAATTATTGTTCGGCCCGCACAGGCCCGGCCGAAATTTCGGTTCGGCCCGGCCGAAATTCCAGTTCGGCCCGCACGGGCCCGGCCGAAATCTCAGTTCAGCCCGCCAGACCCGATTAATTTTCACTTTTTCATTTTTTTTATTTTTTATTCTAATTTATAAAAACTCAACATATATTGTAGTATTTAGGAATTGAACCCATGACCTCTACTTGATAAAGAAAGTACTTATCCATTGGGCTACATAGCTTTTTATTAACAATTATGACATATATATAAATATATAACGAAAAAATAAATTATATATAATATATACCGGGACGGGTTTCGGGTCGGGGATCGGGCCGGGGTTGGCTGGACCCGAATATACTATATAAATTATCCATTGGAATATTTTTCTCTTTTAAATAATCCAATTAAATAATCGAATTAAATAATCCTATTAAATAATCGAATTAAATAATCCAATTAAATAATCTAATTAAATAATCCAATTAAATAATCGAATTAAATAATCCAATTAAATAATCGAATTAAATAATCGAATTAAATAATCCAAGTAAATAATCGAATTAAATAATCCAATTAAATAATTTAATTAAATAATTCAATTAAATAATCGAATTAAATAATCCAATTAAATAAGCGAATTAAATAATCCAATTAAATAATCGAATTAAATAATCCTATTAAATAATCGAATTAAATAATCCAATTAAATAATCCAATTAAATAATTCTATTAAATAATCTAATTAAATAATCTAATTAAATAATCGAATTAAAAAAGATATATATACTCAGTCGAAGAGAAATTTCGGCCATATTAGGTGCCGGCCGAAATATATTTTCGGCCCCGACGGTTTCGACCGACGAAATTTCGGTCAGAGCTGTCCAGACCGAAACTTAATTTCGGTCGGACCAGTCTCGACCGAAACATAATTTCGGTTGTAACCATCAGGGCCGAAATCTCTTTTCGGCCACCTCAAGGTACAACCGAAATTATGTTTCGGTCCTGCCTTGATGCGGCTGAAATTATTTTTCGGTCCGGCCCGAAAAGACGAGATTATTTTTCAGTCGGGACTTTTTGGTGCGTGATCGAATCAAGTTCGATAATTCACATACGTACGAACGAATTTTACGTTAATTTGTTTTGTTTTGTCTGAGTCTGATTTGAATGTTTGATTGCGATTTGAACGTTTTTTGTTTTGTTTTAGTCTGATTTGAATGTTTGATTGCGATATGAAAATTGTTGTCTGGAAAAGGACTTTAATAAAAAATTTAATTCAAAAGGGCAAAAAGGTCATTTTCAAGCCTTTAGGGGCGGTGACTAGGAAAAAGGGGGCGGTGAATAGCAATCCAGTTTATTTTATAAGCTTAATATCGATAGACTCGTGGGCTGGTTTACTCAAAAAGCTCGAACTTGAAGATAAAAAATTTTAAATTTAGGTTGTGTTTAGTTAGCATTGAAAGGGAAAGAAAATAGCCGTATTTTTATCATTGTTCGATACGTTAACTTAATTTCCTCATGCATGCAAATTCTGCATACCAAACACAGCCTAGAAAACAAATAACATGGAAAAGGAAAAGAGAAGAAAAAATTAAAAGATGACTAAGAAACATAGTAATTTACCTTCTCCTACTAAACCGCGAGGAGGAAAACGATAGAAACATAGTTCATTCGTTAATTCCATCATATCGTCTCTCCCGCTAGGAGAAATCAAATTTTCTTCCTTTGATTTTAGTTATCCTTACTCCACCAAATTCCGCCGAACTAAACAAGGTGGTGTTAGTGTAAAAATACTCGAGGGTCGGCTAGTGAATCGGTTACGCAATGTATTTAGCTTTAAAAATTTGAGCCCATTTGTGGCCCAATAAATATTAATCCGCTGCTATCTTTATAAAGTTCCTTACAAACTTGGGTAGTAACCCTCCGGACGAGATCCTCTGTCCCAATACATGTACCCTTGTATGTACCAATTAATAAATTTTGCTTATTTGTCGTTTTTTAATTAAATAAAAAGTACTAATTACTTAGTGGGTACACACATTGAGACATCTATTGGGACAGGTGATCTCGTTCGGTAACCCTCTGCCTTTGATGTTCTATATGTCATCGAAAATATAATACGTCGAAAATCTAACGAGTTGAATTAGTGTTCATATTATCGCCATTGGATGCGATGCCGCGTTAATTATCCGCGTTTTGCCCTATTTTATTAAATTTTTCAAAATTAACCTTATTTTATTAATTTTGAATTTAAAAGGCCCTTGGTATTCTTTCATATTCAAATGAGTGTGCTATAATATCATATATAATTAAGAAAAATTGATTTATTATTAAATTAAAGGTAGAAGTATAATAACTAAAAATAGTAAGTTAATAATTTTCTAAAAATAGTAAGTAAATGTGGTGGGTGGTTTTCTTTTTATTTTATTTAATAATTTTTTATAATAAGCCTCAATTGACAGGCTAATTGGACGGTTTATAGCAAGCCGTGGTACTTAGTAATATAGTATTATACTCTTTTACTAAGCCCCAAGGGATGGGTTAAACTGTCAAATTTTGGTCTGTCAATTTAAGTTAGTTAAAAATAAAAATATTAAAATTAAAAGAAAACCATCTACTATATTTTCATAGTAATTCTAATATCTAAAGAGACTAGGGTGGCTACCGTCAATTTGGTCTGATTTTATTTGCAATCTAGTCCTTCTATTTATATTAATTAATTAATAATTTATCATTTCACTCTTAAATTTTTTAGTTATTGCAATTATACCTACTCACTAGTTTTCATTTTATATATCTAAAAACTACATGTCATCTATTAAATATTCAATATTAAATTTTGCAAAATTAAAATAACATAAATAGAATATATTTTTAAGCACTCGCATTACCTGTGTGCAAAGTACTAGTATAGGTCATGACGATTGATATGAATTTAGGCACAATTAGGTCCACGCGGAAAGTGAAGCTAAACATAAAAAAAAAGAAGCTAAAAGCAAAATTAAAAATGGGTGATTCTATTGGCACCCTCTTTTTTTTCTATATACACCCCCTTAATAGTGAAAGTAAGTCATTAAATACTTCTATTTTTAAGATTTATTATTTATTAATAATTTTCACAATTTTCCCTAAAATAAAATTTAATTATGGTATTTAATATAATTTATACTTAGAAAGTGAAATCTCATAATTCCAAAAGGATCGAACTCCACAATGATAATGTAGTTGAGTAAGTTGGTGGATTCAATTTCTTCATTTGGATTAATGCACAGACATGATCATCACCATTAAGTTTATTGAAAGCTGCAATTGAATAATACTCCCTCTGTTCCCTTAAGAATGTCGTTCTACAGTTTTTATATTTTTATGAAGCATGTCGTTTTGGTTTTCCAATAAACTATTATGTTTAGATTTCCAGATTTATCCCTAGTATTAAATAACAACACAAAATCCTATAATTAATGATGAGGGATATAAGAGACAATTTAACCAATTTCTTATTATGTGTGTAAATGTCTAGAAGGACAACTAATATGGAACAGAGGGAGTATATTATACTCCATTGATCTTTAACATATGAAACATACGATAGACTTGTGGGGAATAATTTTAAATATATGTGTTATATTAATAATTTAAGATATAAATATCTTTTAAGACAATTAAAAAGGTTTAATGATTAATAAAAATTATTAAATAAAATAAATAGTTGAATAACACATGTAATTAATTTATTTTGAATTATATGAAATTTATTTTGAATTATATGAAAAATAAATTAATTAAATAGTAATTATTGAATTCATGTGTTTAGGTAAAATAAGTTTAACGAATTTTCATGTTTAATCACTAAAAGGGTGTAAAAAGGGGTGTAAAAGGGGTGTAAGGGGTATGAATAGTAGGACCCTTAAAAATTAAACCCTACGAAGAAAAGTCTAGAAATCAAATCTGAATCTTAAACCTAACCTAAGTTGAACACACGGAATCTTTTCAGAAATCAACGGTCATGATCGGTCAATCCTCTGCCTGGCTATATAAATAAGTAGCTCTATTCAGCAGCCATGAGTCACCTTCACTGATTCTATATCATTTCAACAGCTAGCTATCTTCCATCAAAGATAGATTAGTCCTCGCCGTCCTCGGTGTCGCCGTCGCCTCTCATGCCACGCGGTCGAGGGTTATTGAACTCTCCAGGAGGTATGGTAATCGTTTGTTGATTGTGTTTTTTTTTAAATGTTTTTTTGGCCTTTTTGAGATGTGGTACAGAAGGAAGACAGTTATGGATGCAATTTAAGATATTTAATGGAATTACACTAGTGTTTGTACTTCACTGTGTGTTTATATGCGTAATTTGTATCCTTTATTTAGGCATCACAAACGCAATGTGGCGTGTTAATTGATGTCGATGAGTTGTATTAGGACTTGATTTGTTCCATTAGGATCTGACGAGTAAAATATTCTTGAAAAGTAGTGAAGCTAATGTGTCTAATGAAGCACTTGAAATGTATTTTGGCTTTTGTCCCCTGACACGGCCCACATGGTGAATACGATGATACGATGACTTGCTTCGAGCTGCATTTGCTATTGACTGAACCATTTTACTCGCCACTGTTTGGTTATATCCTTGTTGAGTTTATTGTGCTATACAAAAAACTTCAGGCACTAACAGGTTTGATTTTCATTATGTTGCTGTGTAAAATACAGGTTACAGCACAGAGGTCCTGATTGGAGTGGCTTGCATCAGCATGACGGTTGTTTTCTTGCTCATCAACGCTTAGCTATAATGGATCCCACTTCTGGAGATCAACCATTGTACAACGAAGAAGAAACAGTTGTTGTCACTGTAAGTTAATCCTTAAATATAATTTTACCAAGGAGAAACGTATGTGTATGATAGCATACTCTCTCTCTCTTCCCCCTCCTCCCTCTCCCTCTCTCTATCCAGGTTAATGGTGAAATATATAACCATAAAGAGTTAAAGGAGAAGTTGAAGACTCATAAGTTCCGGACAGGAAGTGACTGTGAAGTTATTGCTCATCTGGTTAGTGGACGATTTGTTGTGCTCTAAGAAAACAACTTAGGTTGCAATTATGATCTCCTTTTAATTGATACACCGATAAGAATCGGATTTTTTTTTTGTTATAGTCCCTTTTCTTATCCTACACCATGCTGAAATAATTAATTAATTCTTCAGTATGAAGAACATGGTGAAGAATTTGTCAACATGTTGGATGGGATGTTCTCTTTTGTGCTTCTTGACAAGCGTGATAACAGCTTCATTGCCGCTCGTGATGCCATTGGCATTACTCCCCTTTACATGGGTTGGGGTCTTGATGGTATGAAACATTTCTTACTCAGTAATGGCATGCGAAGACTTTAGATACTACCGACTTTTCTGGAACTCTGCTGTTTTCTGATGCTGATGGATACATATATTTTGTCTCGTTCATACGTTTCACCTAACACAAGTCCTACAACGTTTTCTTTACAATGTCTCGACTCACACTACATTCCTCATCATTGGCATTTCTACAAACACATAGATTCTGTATTTAATTCCAGTTAAATGTGTTTTCTGCAGGATCGATTTGGTTTGCCTCCGAAATGAAAGCATTAAGTGATGACTGTGAGAGGTTTACCTATTTTCCTCCTGGTCACATATATTCTAGCATAGCGGGTATGGTTTTAAAGTTGCAGAAAGGAAGTAAGAAATTCAACTAATTTGTGCCGGATAATGTTAGTTCTTATTGGTTTCTTTGAATCCTATTTAGCTACAAAAATGTTAGAAATTAAGCTTCTTATGTCCATGTGTTTCTATTGTTTCTCTATGTTCTGAGCGAGTTGGTATGATGATAACAGGGGAGCTTAAAAGGTGGTACAACCCACCGTGGTTTTCAGAACAAATACCTTCAGGTCCTTACGACCCTCTTGAACTGCGAAAAGCCTTTGAGAAGGTGAGCTTGAACCTATCATCTCATCTACCATCCACCATTTTCTCTGTTTTCCATCAAATATGTTCAGCTTCCATATATTTTGCTCTGTTGCAGGCTGTTGTTAAGAGGCTTATGACAGATGTACCCTTTGGTGTGCTTCTGTCTGGCGGGCTTGACTCATCCCTTGTTGCTTCAGTAGCATCCCGGTATTTAGCTGTTTCTGAGGCATACCAGCGGTGGGGTTCACAATTGCATACCTTTTGCATTGGACTAAAGGTAATTAAACTTGTCAAAAATCTCAGTTTTCGCCGTGGCCTTTTGGATATGTTATATACACAAAGAAATAGTACCCAGTACATCTCTGTCGATGAAAAAATTTTACGAGTTGCGTTTCTGTTTTTGTGTACATTAGCCAATAACATTAGCTGTTAATCCTCACTCTAATTCACTATCCATTTCCAGCAATTATCGTTTTTTTTATTTCTCTTCAGGGTTCTCCTGATCTACTAGCTGCAAGAGAGGTGGCAGACTATCTAGGTACAAGGCACCACGAGCTTCATTTTACAGTTCAGGTAATATATATCAATCAGTGTCTGAGGTCAATTCCCGTCAAAAGAAGAAGTTCAGTTGACATTGATTTAATTGCTATCTTTAGGAAGGGATTGATGCCATAGAGCGTCATCTACCATATTGAAACGTACGACGTGACGACTATAAGAGCCAGCACCCCTATGTTTCTTATGTCCAGAAAAATAAGAGCTCTCGGGGTTAAAATGGTTCTTTCTGGTGAAGGCTCCGACGAAATATTCGGCGGTTATCTCTATTTTCACAAGGCACCCAACAAGGAAGAGTTTCATCAGGAAACATGTAGAAAGGTACCAGTAAAATATTTGTTAGCCCAGATATTCATAAAACAAGGATGGCTGATACTTTCAACTCTCTGAATATCTTTTCACTGATATGCTCTGTTTTGGTATGGTGCCACAGATCAAGGCTCTTCATCTTTACGATTGTTTGAGAGCTAATAAATCTACTTCAGCATGGGGTGTGGAAGCTCGAGTTCCCTTCTTAGCCAAGTTTTTATCAACGCTGCTATGGCTATTGATCCTGAATGGAAAATGGTACGATATGATGGCTCGATCGTCCTACTAATCATTTACATTACCGATTTTAGCTATCATATTCTTTAAACCGCATGTTTTAATTAGAACTGAATATGCATTTCTCGTAGATCAAGCCTGAACTTGGAAGAATTGAGAAGTGGGTCCTACGCAATGCCTTTGACGACGAGAAGAACCCATACTTGCCCAAGGTGAACTTACAGTTTCATCACTCAATTTTCTTCTATTATTCTCCTTAAAGTGAAAAAAAGGGTTTTTTCAGCATATCTTATATAGACAAAAAGAACAGTTCAGCGACGGCGTAGGGTACAGCTGGATCGATCGCCTGAAAGAACACGCTAACGAACAGGTTCGTATTGCTCTATCAAATCTATTACTTCCCATCTCTTCACCGCTGCGTTGGTTTGAAGAAAATAGCATGAAAAAAATAAGAATATTGGAGTGAAAATGGTTTTAATAGGTTTTTTCGCTCGTTTCCCCCGCCGTTTGGTAGTTTTTCCTCAGTTATAACTACAAAAACTTGAGCTATTCTTTTCATTTCCTGACCAAGCATAAAGGCTAAATAAATTTCCTTCTCCAATTTTCGAAAAAGGTGACGGATTCAATGCTGGCCAACGCAAGCTTCGTCTACCCCGGAAACACTCCCACGACAAAGGAGGGTTATTACTACAGATCCATCTTCGAGCGCTTCTTCCCTAAGGTCAGCGTTTTAAACGCTCATCATTCATATCCCACCTTTTTTTTAACGTTCGACAATTATTTTCCGTAATAATAAACGTAAAATTTTTTATTATTATTATTATTATTATTATTGAAATAGAATCCCGCAAGATTGACGGTTCCGGGCGGGCCGAGCGTGGCTTGCAGCACGGCCAAGGCGGTGGAGTGGGACGCTGCCTGGGCCAAGAACTTGGACCCGTCTGGTCGAGCCGCCCTCGGTGTACACGCCTCTGCTTACGGGGAACAAACTAAGGACGGCGGTTTGGAGAATGGTTCGTCCGCAGAATAAAAGGACGAGCTAGGTATGATTTGTTCTTTTTTTTTTTCGCTCGAAGGGTTTTCGTTTCTGCCCTGGTTTTTTGTTTTCTTTGTTTATGTTGTTTTAGTTATGTGTGTAATTGTTTAAGCTATTAGCATCGAATTAATATGGTGATCATCGGTTTGATTTGGTAACTGAGAATTGGTCGGCTTTGCTTTCTTTGGGTATGTTTAGGATTTCAAGTATAATGCTCTCAAGTTTGAAACATTAATAAAGGTATCGATCAATAGGCATTGCGATGCGAAGAGCTTTACTTGGAGAAATAGAAGGAACATGTGTAACACGTGTAAAATCTGAGGTCCCTCATGAATATTCTACTATAATGGGTATTCAAGAATCGATCCATGAAATTTTAATGAATTTGAAAGAAATTGTATTGAGAAGTAATCTATATAGAACTTGTGAAGCGTCCATTTGTGTCAGAGGGACCTCGAAAGATTTTTTCATGTTCAGCGTCGATTTGGTAAATTTATTCACGTTTAGTACCTAAAATGGTCTTATGGTCTTTTCAGCATTAAAAAGACGAAAATACTCCCGTATCACATTTTCAAAAAACCTATACAATTATTTTCGCATGAATTATACCAACTAAATTGTTAATATAACAATAAAATAAAAATTATAGCATAAATTGTAGAAATTATATAAATTGTTTTGGTGTTATAATATCGCATCTCAAATCACGTGCTTGAGAATTGGAATCTTTACATTGATCGTATTATGTGACAAAACCCAAAAGATCACGAGGTGCTTAAGATTACAAAAGATACATGCATTGGAAATCATGGAAAATTTCATTACATAATGCACGTCATCATTCGCCACAATATAGCAATAATCCACCTTTTATAGAGCGAAAAAAGAAAAAGATCAAATCTAAAATCGACGAACCTAATCATCAGCTTCTTGATACTTCCGTATAGACCTGGGTTTTGGGCCGGTCCAAACCGGAACCGGCCCAAAACCGGCCCAGAACCGGAACCGGTAGATCCGGTTCTGGGACCGGTAACCGGCCCAGTTCAAATGAACTGGGCCGGTTCTTGGGCCGTGGAACCGCGGATTGCCGGTTCCGGTTCCCGGATCCGGTTCCGTGGTTCCGGTTCAGAACCGGAACCGGAACCGGCCCAACCGGCTATATAGCCGTTGGGCCAACGGCCATTTCATTTTTTTTTATTCTTTAAACCCTGAAAAATTACTATTTTACCCCCGAATGAAAAATCTATAAATACCACCTCATTTTAACCATTTTAACTCACAATTACATCCAAATATCTTCGAATCTCTCTCAAAAAGCTCTCAAAAAATCATCCTCATATTAATATTTAATATTATTAACAATAATAATTATTTTATTTACACTACTCTATACACACACACTCACTTATTATTACAAATAATCAAATTATTATTTTATACTAATGGCATCGTCATCGAGAAATCCTAACCCTCGCGACGAAGATGTTTTTATGGTTTTAGATCACGCCGATACATTTCGGGGAAATGCCGACACCGACGAGGAGACCGATGTACCGGTGCCGGAACAGACGAGAGCGACCGACGAGGGACCGAGCCAAGCTTCTACGGCGACGACAAGAAGGAAGCAACAACCGCGTGGTCGGCGGTCTAAGGTAAGGAATTTTATGGACTTAGAAATGGATAAAAATAATCCCGCTTCAGGTACCGCTTATTGCAAAATGTGCCGCCACCCCTACACAATTAAGACCGGACCGAATCAAGGCGGGACGGGCTCGATGAAAAAACACCTACAAAGGGCGCATAATTTCGGGGACGATCTAGAGCCGGTAGGAACCGAACCCCGACAACAACAAATAAACGTAAGTACGGGTAAGAATTTTATTATTACTAGGGAAATTTCTAAAAAAGCATTAGTTAAATTCGTAGTTATGTGTGAAGAAACCTTTTACATTGCGGAAAGTGAAGGGTTTATCGAATTTACGAGTACGATACAACCCGGATTCCATAACGTGACCCGTAAAACCCTTAGGAAATATGTCTTAGAAACTTTTAAGGAATATCAAACTAGCTTAATTAGTCATTTAGCCAACATTACGTGTAGGATTAGTTTGACTACCGATATTTGGACTAACATTACGTCGCAATCTTATTTAGTCGTCACCGCCCATTGGATAGATGAAACATGGACCATGCAAAAACGTATTCTTTCCCTAGATCCCTTAGATTCGCAACATAATGCCACTACGATATCGAACTATGTGTTGAATGTCGTTAATAAATATTGTATTCAAGATAAAATTATGCCTATCACCTTAGATAATGCTAGCGCGAACAACGTAGCGATAGGGATCCTTCGTAGGCATCTTAGGTTACCCTTAGACGGCAAATTATTACATGCTAGGTGTGCTTGCCATATTATTAACTTGTGTGTGCAATGTGCTTTTGACGAAATTTTGGGAGATATTGTAGAAAAGTTTAAGGTAATAGGTAAGTTACTTCGGGAACGCCGCTACGGAACGTCGTGGAAGCAAACCGTCCTTGCCGCCGGCCTCACATACAAGAAGTTTCCGTTGCCAGTCCCGACTAGGTGGAACTCATTGTACCACCTCCTCAGCACATTCCTGCGCTACAAGGACTTGTTGACGCCTTTTTGGAACGAGGTCGCAGTCAACAACCTCCAGGTATGAATTACGACAACTTGATTGGGATATTGTAGGTTTGGTCGTGTCCATACTTGAAGTGTTCGCCGAGGCTACGGAGAAATTTTCCGGAGTTCACTACCCGACGTCCCCATTATTCGTCCCGAACCTCTTCGCGATGTGCTACAAGTTCGTGGAGTATCGCAACAGTCCGTACTTGGGTGGTTTCATCCAAAACATGGAGCAGAAGTTCAGGAAGTATTGGGAAACCATCCCAATAGTACACGGTTTGTCGGCCTTACTCGACCCTAGTTGCGGTGTTGATACATTTGATATTTTTTTCGAATATATGCTCAGTTTCTTGGAAAGAAAGTGGACGACCAAAAGGCGTCAATACACGATTCTCTCTAAGAACTTTTTTCTGTTTATGCAGCTGAGCAGGGACATAGTGTGGAGCAACCCGTACCAGCGAGCGAAGCCGGTTCGTCGGAAGGAGGCGGCGGCGCAATGGGACTACTACGAAGATTGAAGGCACAAAAGACGAAGACCAAAACTCGTGCGTCGGGGTCGAACACGAATGAGATACAGCTCTACCTGAGCCACAACTTCCAGACTCCCGAAGACTTCGACGTTTTGGCCTGGTGGAAGTCGAACGCGACTCTTTATCCGACCCTCTCCGCCGTCGCTCGAGACGTTTTAGCCGTGCAAGCGTCTAGCGTCGCCTCCGAGTCCGCATTCTCTACCTCCGGGCGAATTATCGGCGACAGACGCGCGAGCCTTAACCCGACTTCCCTCGCAATGTTAACATTATTGAAGGATTGGTATTTGGCCGAATCGAAGAACCGACGGGAGAACGCCATCGACGAGTTCCGTTCTTCCAGTTCGGACGAAGACGAAGAGGCTTCTAACATAGTTTTAGTTAATAGTCAAGTTGAATAAATTGTATTTTTTATTTCGAATTTTTTTTCCTTTTTTGTAATTTTTAGGTATTTTTTCTTTCTTTTATGTTTTTATTTGTATATTTTAGGTAGTTTTTTTTTATTTTTTTGTAATTTTCTTATGTTTTTTTTTTTGTTTTTTTAATAAAATTTTTGGATATTTTCTAAAGAAATTTTTCCAAAGTAAAAAAAAATTAAATGGGCCGGTTCCGGTTTTGGAACCGGAACCGGCCCAGTACAGGCCCGGGGGTTCTAAGTGTGGTTCTGGTCCGGTCCCGGAAAATGATCCCCGAACCGGAACCAGAACCGGAACCGGCCCCACGGCGGAACGGTTGAACCGGAACCGGTGGAACCGGAACCGGTAGAACCGGCCCAATCCGGCCCAAAGCCCACCACTACTTCCGTAGTAGAACTTCTTCGCAGGCGGCCAAAGGAGTGTTCTTGAGAAAACCCATGGCCTTCGCGTACCACGAGTGAGACGCCATGCCATGCCGTTGGTGTCCGTGAGAGAACCACGCGCGCACGGCCGCGGGCCGGCGTCGGTCTCGGCGCATTCTGGGTCGGACGATTTGACCAGCGCCGCGTCGCATACGTCGTCGCCGCGGTCGCCGTGGACTAAGAACCTGTACTGCCCGGCGGCGTCCGTCACCGCCTCGTCGGCGAAGGTTACCTCGCCGGTGCGGCGGTCCCTGCACTCTACGCTTACGACGGCGCCTGCAAATTTCGAGCGAAGAAAAAATCGCAGGGAATTCAATCAGATCTGAGACCCTAAAGGCAGAACGTACAACACAAATGGGGGGTTTACTCACCAGCGATGTACTTGGTGACGTCAGTCTCGTACCCGCATCGGCAAGTGTCGCAGTAGACAGAGCCCTTCAAGAGAAAGGGATTTCCGGCGAACTTTGCGGCGGCGATTGAGGGTATGACGAACAGAGCGAGGAATACAACTAAGATGTTCGACATTGTTTTTTCTTTCTTTCTTTCTTTCTTCTGTTTAGGGTTTTGATATCCCATGAAAGATTGGATGGTTGTGTGCTTTGTGGAAGAGAGCGAAAAGGGGAGTGAAATTGTTATTACAGTGCGAGATATGGGGCTGGTTTAGTAATGAAGTTACTTTTGGGGGGTTGATTACTGCAATTTTTATTGTCAAAGGGGGAAATTGAAAAGTCACGGCGGCAATCAAGCGACGTTTTTTAAATTTAATTAACTGTTTAGTCCCATATATTTGATACGGCGCCGATTTCGGGACACCTTAATTAAGTGAGTCAAAATTGATGATTTGAACCTATTTTTTCTCAAATCCAACTAAGCCCCACGTAAGTAAAGAAAACAATTAAACGATAATAACAATTAACGAATAATAATAACTATGTATTAACAAGAATTATTAAATTATTAAATAATAACAACTAAGTTAAATTAACATAGTGGATGATCCTCCCACTAAAAAACAACTAAGTTAAATTTACCTATGTGCTTAGTTTGATGATAGAGAATTCCAAACCATCAATTCCGGAGCACGCATGTTAATTTTGTCCTTAAATTGCTTTTTTTTTTATTATTAAACTAACATGACTAAAAATGTTCCGTTTAAATAAGGTGTCCAGAAATCACCACCACAAGAAATATACCGGATTAAAAAATAAGCCTTTAAATTTTAACCTATAAAGTAAGTTAAATTTCTAGTGGAGGGGGGACACTTGTTTTCATATTTTTTGAACAATTTCGTATTGTTCACAAAATGGAATAATTAAGAAATTCTAGTGGAATTGATCCTATTGAAATACATGACATCAACATATGACCTATTTATTAAGGACTTGGTAGGCTTGGCAATGGGGCGGGGTTTAACCGTTCCCCCTGGGGATCTGCCTGAATGGGGTGGGGATTCCCCGCTTTTCACCCCCATAGGGGATAATGGGAAAATTTTGCTCCCTGTTGGCGGGATGGGGATAGGGACGTGGATCATAATTCATACTCCTCGTCCCGTTCCTCGTGGGCTCGAATATATATATTTATAAAATAATCCTTCTAAACGCATTTATATCTTATTCTTTTTATTTTTATTTCCTTTATCTCGCGTCATCACAGTTTTATTCGTCACTATATATCATATAACCTTTCTTCACTCTGCACAATAAAGTCTTCACATTATTTTTAATCGGCATAAACATTATAGAAAAATAAAATAATTACATTTAAAAAGATGCAGAGTGGGGATACGCCGTGGGAAATAAAACCCCAAAAATCCCCGCGGGGATGGGGATGAGGACGAGGATGAGGGGAAATTATTCCCCGTTACGGGGATGGGGACGGGGATTCCCCGATAAGTGTTGTGGGGATTAGCCCTCCACCCCGTCTCGCCCGATTGCCAAGCGTGGGACTTGGGATTTGTTAACAAAGGTCATAATTTAGTATCAAACAAATTACAAATAGAATCACCAAGTATCACAAAGTTTCATTTTTGTCATTATATTTAATAATTATGAAATATGTGGGAACAATTATGGGCTGTTATCCTCTTTTTCAACGGAATAATAGATCAAAAATTATACTTTCCTCCGTTCCTAAATACAAATAGTTTTAGACCTTTTTTTATTTTCTAATAGAAGTCATTTTACTTTTTCAAGAAAAATAGCTTGAACTTTTACAACTTTATCCCCCATCTTAAATAAAAATAATTAGATTAAGTAGGATAAAATAATTAATTGAGGGTATAATAGACATTTTATATTATTTCTTAATATGTGTACAATTACTTTAAACACTTGTATTTATGAACGGAGGGAGTATATTTGTTGACGTGGAGTATCGTTAAACTACGTGTGCTGACATAAAATATTTGTGAATTAGGATTTTCAACATAATGGAAGAAAACAATCAGAGACCCAAATACGTTCTATATATATGTATATATATATATATATATATATATATATTACTAAAGAAATGTAGGTGTCCTCGTATGCTGCCACATGTCACATAATAATTAATTATTAAAAGATTGAGAAATAATAAAAACATGAAAAACTACCCACTATCACACTATCCACTATAAATAGTTATTTATAATATAAAATATTTATAGATAGTTAACCCGTGCAACGCACGGGTAATAAACTAGTATATATATATATGTGTGTGTGTGTGTATATATAACTAATGACTTATTTTGCCCTTTATCAAATATGGATCAAATATGGAT
>JAPQWV010004856.1:0-25751 GCA_027422505.1 Craterostigma plantagineum
CATCGTGTCAATCCTTCAAGGCCATCCCCTATGGCATGGACTTACCGTGACGGCATCAGTGCCAATTGGTCTACCTCCAGCAGTTTTGGGGGATGATCAAGAGCATCATCTTGGACGGGGATATCATTTCACGACGGTTGTAGGGACGAGGCACATTTGCATGGGCAAGAACGATTCAAGAGCTCTACTCGACCTCCCTCACAGCCAAAACTACGACCCCCTCCCATCAGATGAAGAACTAGTGGCTGATTCCTTCAAATGGGTTAGCGTCCGCCGCTCACCAAGCTCGCTCAGTTCAGAGCAACGGTATCCCTCACCCATGGAAGATACT
This sequence comes from Craterostigma plantagineum, assembly GCA_027422505.1. Taxonomy (NCBI): domain Eukaryota; kingdom Viridiplantae; phylum Streptophyta; class Magnoliopsida; order Lamiales; family Linderniaceae; genus Craterostigma; species Craterostigma plantagineum. The sequence goes on from JAPQWV010004856.1 coordinate 332, forward strand.
GTTCGGGATCGTGAACAGTGTCTAATCTCCGAAGCACGCCGGCTTCGACAAGGGCAACGACCACATCCTCAGGATTTTTCACGGAGTCGTGTTCTCGCGAAATTATGATTTCGCCCAGCTGATCTGGGACGACCTTGCAGAACAGATCATACAAAAGGAGAACAACCGGTCCAAGAACGGCCGTACGCGAGATGGCTCTCCGTCATCATCCGCCAACACATGGAGATACGCGCCAGAACATTCCTCGCCTGCCACCGAACGGGTGGAAACCTATCAGCCGCCCCGGCTCAATTCTTCCACAACCCAAGGCTGGTTGACCTTACACAGCCTTCAATGGCCATATCTCTCAACCTTCTTCGGCTCGCTGACCCCGCAGGAGCTAAATATCAGAGATACTGCCGGAACATCACCTCACCGAGAAATGATTTAGAGGGGCCCCCGGCAGATGTACACATGAGCCCTCTCCAACCACAACACCAAAGCCCAGAGGCCATATTGATTTGATGAGTGCCCTGGAGCTCGAGGCAGGAGCCTCCAACTCAGGACGATGCCACCTTGATAGATGTTGTGGCCGCTGAGTTGGAATAAGAGGCTCCAACAGAAATGCTTCAAGTGGAAGTGCCCGTACATGTAGGCGTGCTCGAAGAAACCATTGGAGGAGTTCTTCTACAACAAGAAGCACAGCCCGAGAGCAGAAATTGGGGGGCAGAGTTCGCTTCCACTGGTGACGGATCAGGCTCCAGGGGACTGTTGAACGTGACCCCCACTCCCTCACACAGCTACACCATCCGACATAGAGTCAGATGAGGTGATTAGCCTGACGGACTCCAGACGACTTGGTATTCAACTGGAGTCCCTCTTTCCGACCGTCGCCGACGCACCGATACCACGTTGACCACAGCGACAAGTGTTGCCGGCACTTCTTCGCTCAATCTAGAGCCGCAACCAACTCACGTGGTGTCTGGTTCGCAGGTGCAACCTGAGCCTGCCTAACACCCATAGAGACGAATCCTCAAGATTCGACTCGTGATTGGGTGGAAGTCTCATACAGTCACAACCTCAAGTGACTGTGAGCCAACCCACAGAGTCGGTGTCTACTCAAGGGTTGATAACAGGCGACATCAGTCATCCTGGTCCATCTCAGAAGGCGTCCGCACACCCTTCGTGACGACCGAACAGCTCCAGGCCGCTCCCTCTGCCGCTGTACAATCATGGAAGACAAGATTACAGAGAGAGTACTTCAAGCAATCGGGCATCCCGAAGAGATACCGGGAAACACCTGCCTCTGAAGCCCTTCGTCACGAATCAACCCCACACCTCCACAACCCTCACCCACTGACCCTCTAGCCACCTCCTCCATCCTCATCAACCCATACACAATCCCTATCACCGAGCTCCATGATATTCTCCTCGCCCGTCTGATAGGCCTTTCCATCCGATCCTGCAAGAAGAATCCCTCTATAGGCGATTGGTGGACATCCTGAGCCACCGACTGACACCTGCCGAGCCAAGCTCCCACTCACGGCGTAAACATGACGATCCTGACGATCAGGACCCTCATGAGGGGGAGAAGAGGCCAAGGACATCGACAAGTGGCCAAGGACAGGCTCGGGCGCCACGCAGACAAGCGCAGGAGCTGGTGAAACCCAAACACAAACCACCCACCAAACTACCTACACCACGCACCGCACCGCCCACATCGAACCACTAACCTTTTACCTCAGGATGCCTCGTCCACCCCACCGATCTACTCAAGCCCCTTGCTTCCGGAAGAAGAAGCAAGTGATCGATGCTTGTAGCTCTAGCAACTGCCCAAGCCACTCCCTAGTCGCTCCGGACCAACCGAGACCCTCTCGACATGGCGTCAATCCACACGAGGCCCTAGACAAGTACATCTTCGAAGGACAGTGGATGACCCACTCCATGCCCGAGGAGCATCAAAGACAACGGCTTCACGACATTCGGCGCTTTCTACAACAAGCGTCTATAGAGATCTCGTAATCATAAAAGACGACGAGCTTCAGAAGGTGAAGACTACGAGCGAATTATCCCAAGGCTACCAGAGTTAATCGCTCAACAGGCGGTTCCCTCTCCAAAGCTAACGTCAGGGACCGTCCGGATCGACATGCAATGGGAAAACATTCAAATAGAAATTCCCTTCCTCGAAGAAGTTCGTGAGAATATTTGGAGGTCTCCCGACAGAGTGAAGAAGCCGAACGAGTTCGAGCTTAGAGGGATCTCTCATTGGGATCAGCAGAAGAGGACGACCTACCTCTGGATGCTGACCAAACTAAGACCCGATGTTAGGCTGAGGATGACTAAGACACAAGCCAAGAGCCATTATAAGAGTCTCTCCCCAATAAGCCAACTACTCAGCGTATACTGTGCCAAGGAGGACTTCCAACACCTCACTACATCATCGAACGAGTGGACATGACCCGAGAGGAAGTGAGCGAGAGCGACCTGCCGTACCTCCCCGCCGATGAAGTGTACCGTCTTTATCAACTATACGTGGAGAAGTACAAAGGTCCTCAGGGCTTCATCAAGAAAGAAGGCCTTGAAGGGCTCTACCGGTTCATGATGCGCCAGGTCAAGTACTATGCCGCACACGACCTTCAGATGGCTCTGGAGAGCAATATGAAGAAGGTCAACATGACCGCTCCACTCAACAAAGGACCTGAGATCGAAGGGCTTCCCAACAATCACGTGCCATCAGCTCAGTCCTAGGCGTCACCTACCACAATCCAATGGCAAAGAAGAATAGGTTGATGCTGAAGACTGAGATTCATAAGTTTTGCGATGGGACGCTCAAGGTCGTTAGGAAAAACATCGAGCGAGGTTGGAAGAAATCAACAGAGACACTATGCTGAGGATCCACAGGTTCGTGAGAGAACAGCCGCTCCTAATGGAATTGCTTGAAGATATCGAGGAGCGACTGGAGCTTAGGATCACGCTGAGGAACTACGAGCATGCGCTGGGCTTGCGCAGATCGTATTACGCCCGACGAGGACAAACGGCGCGGAGACGCAATCAAGCACAAAGGGGGAGATTGTAGAATACCATTTGTAATTGTGCTTGATTTCATTAGTTGTCCTTGTAATTAGGGGCGTTTTGTATAGTAGTCCTTAGATTAGGACTAGTTTGATATTTATACCAAGTTTGTTTGGTATAAATACATGTAAATCAATTGAGCTGAATAGAGAAAGTTTTTAGAATTGATCCGAAAGGCTTGCAATTTGATTTCTAGAGAGAGAATCAACAGTAACTTTCTCACTCTACTCGAATTCTCTCTCTTGTTCTTCATTTGACTTTTTCGATCGAATTCAATTGCTTATCAAAACGATCGAATTACTATGAATTCTAGCCTAGGATCGTAGAGTTGTTAATCGTAGGACCTAACATAAATTTTGGACTCGTCTCGAAAATGATTTCGCAGATTTCAAATATTATTGAAATAATTCGTATTAAGTTTTAAGGGTATTACATTCTCCCCCCTCACAAGAATTTCGTCCCCGAAATTAAAGTATGGAAAATAATTCAGGGTACTTCTTTCTCATTTCGCCTTTTCTCGTTTCCAAATGGCTTCTTTCCAATACTTGGTTTCGGCCACAAGACCTTCACGAGGGGTATGTTACTATTTGGAAGGCGTTTCACCTCGTACATCAAAATTTCCACCGGCCTTTCTCTATAGCTCAAGTCCGGCTTCAATTGTTGATGAAGTGATTCGCTTCTCAGCACCTGATTTGGGTTCGCAATGTATTTACGTAAAGTTGATACGTGAAATACGTCGTGGACTTGGGCTAACGAAGCGCGTAACTCCAGCTGATACGCAACTTCTCCCACTCTCTCAAGTATTTTGAAAGAGCCAATGTACCTTGGGCTCAATTTGCCCTTTTCCCCGAATCGCTTCACGCCTCTCATTTGTGATTTTTTTAAGGCATGATCACCTTCATTGTATTACAACAGCCCTCGTATCTTGTCTGCATGACTCTTCTGACGACTTTGGGCCGTTTGCATTCTCTCCCATATTTTTTTCCACAGCTTTAGTCATTTCACGAATCATTGCAGGACCCAACAACGATTTCTCGCCGATTTCATCACAATGAATTGGGGATCGACATTTACGCTCGTTCAAAGCTTCGTGAGGCGTAATCCTGATCGTGGTTTGATAGCTGTTGTTATAGGAAAGCTCTATTAGTGGAAGGTATTCGCTCTGCCTGGAAATCCAGATTGCACGTTCTCAACATATCTTCGAGTGTCTGGATTGTTCTCTCAGGCTGTTCGTACGTCTGAGGGTGATCTGTCGTGTTGAAGGACAGTTTCATCCTCATGGCCTTTTGTAATCTCACCCAGAATTGGGACAGAAACCTCGAATCCCGATCTGAGACGATTGAAATCGGGATCACACGGAGCCTCACAATTTTTTTATGTACAACTCTGCGGACTTCTCCATGGAACAAGTTTTGATTGTGAAGTGAAGTAAGAAAATTTGATGATAATTCCCTATCGACAACATATCTAAAAAATACATATATGTGTAACAATTTATGTTCTGGGGTTTACATATACTCATATATTTTGTTATAATTGAAATTGAGAAGTATTTTGTGATTGAAAAAAATCGTAACAACTTAGGAGAAGGCCAACATCTCAAGCAACCTAACTCTAGTCCAAATCTTCCATGCATCATCCGGACTTGCTACCCGATGATGGGTAGGGAATGGAATGGTCAAGAGAAAAGAGCCTGAAGGAGAAAGACACGTCTTGACTCAACGTGGTCGTCGTTTGGATTGATTGGAAAGGATTAGAACGTTGAAATCGTCCTTTCTTTCCCTCTTCAACTACATACTATATGTGTTTGGCAGGAAATGGGCTGATTTAGTCAATATGTCCACGATCACCCAGATTGCATCATGACCCTTTACGATTTTTTTTTGCCTCAAGAATTCGATCTAACCGTGTTGGCTTCAACGTTAACGCTGCTAGTTTTATTTCGATCTTCCCGAAATTGATTATTTCCACTCCGGGTTGGCACAGGTTCGTATTAACTGATTTACGGCTCAAATCTTCTGCGACTACGTTAGCTTTTCCTGGGTCGTAGTATTTTGCTAACGCAAACCATCGTCTTTGCCTCATGTTTAACTCCTTATGCGGAAAGAAGTACTTTGGGCTTTTATGGTCTGTTAAAATCTCGCATCGTTCTCCGTATAGATAATGTCGCCAGATTTTCAGGGCAAACACCACGGCTGCGAGTTCCAAATCGTGTGGAGGTATTTTTTTTCTCGTAGGATTTTGAGCTTTCGGGAGGCATCCGTAATTACCTTCCCGTTCTGCGTCAACACGCACCTCAAGCCATTTTTTTTTGAGGCATCACTGTATAACGAAAATCTTTCGATACCAGTAGGTATTGTAAGAACAGAAACTGTTGTCAGTCGTTTCTTCAACTCCTGGAAGTTTTCTTCACATCCTTTCGTCCACTTAAATGGAACGTTCTTCATAAGTTAAGTCTAGCTTTCTCCACGTGATTGTCACGATGAGCAGCTGCCATTGGATCCAAGATCGCACGCGATCTAATGGTCAGGATTTGAAGGCTGAAGATTTAATTATGTTCCTAGGATATCGCGCGAAAAGATCGATGGCTGAGATGTTTAAGAAATGAAAGAATCGGATAGTGAATCGTGAGCGTTGGATCAAAATCGGATGGATGATAGTGAAGGTGCTATTTCACTTACAGAGTCGCATGTGATTCTTGCTCTAACACGCAGAATGCAATACCACGTGGCGACTTGTGGAGCGACCGATCGGTTAAAATGGACGGTTATTGGTCCACTTGTTACCAAACAAGGATCAAAAGATTATTGGAAAGATTAATACCGTATGGAGCACCTTTTAGTGTGTGTTTGTGTGTGTGTGTTTTAATAAGAACGGCTTCATCTTCTTTTGATAAAACCCTAACAAGGGTTAAATATGGGCTTTATATACCACAGTTATTTGGTATATTAAAGCCCAAGTACCATAACTTCTACTAATACAAGTTGTCTCCCAACCTACTACAACCCTATTAATATTTAAATCTTAGCCCAAGACACAAATAATAGAGTATAATTAATTCCTAACATCTCCCCCTTAGTGTCCTTGTCCTCTTGTTGATGTCTTCTGGGTCTTCCTTTTCTTGGGGATCGCTAGCACGTATGGTGACTTCAGAAGTCCTAAGATGTGCTCATATGACCCCAAAACTCTTCGAAATGATATTCTCTCAGAAATGATCTCGATCAGCTTCATGTACTTTTCTTGGACTTCGTGTTCCACATCTTTTAGCTGTCCGAGAATACTTCTAAGCTTGTTTCGAATGATTCGAATGTAATACCCGTAAAATTAATACGGGATTAGTACATAATTATTTTGTGATGTTCGAAATTAATGAAGATGATTTTCGAACGAAACCAAATTTTCGGGAGCAAACCGAAAATTTTTAGTTGGGCCGAAATTGTTTAGGAAGTCCAAGTAATTTATAAAGAAAATGGCCCAAGTCAAATATTAAGGCCCAAATATAGGGATATTAATTAACCAATTATTAATTAATCAAGCATGGAAATCACGTAGGTGTGTGATCACCTACTTTGGGGTTAGAGTCTCACCACCTTAAACAACCAATCAAAACTAAAAGTGAGCAAGGATAATAAAAATCGTTACTTAATATCAAGGGAAAGCCACGTTGAAGGGATATACTTACATGCTTGGCAGAGATAGACTTACGATTTGAAAGGTTAGTCACACACCCTAAGTGATAACCGAGAACTTCAATAAGTAATCCTCACTTGTATTTTCCAAGAACAAAACGTGAAAGGAACGAGAGGGGCGGAGAATATTTTTGGTAAGCTAACATTTCGAATTAACTTATAAATATTCTATAAGCTAATGTGTTAACACCTTACATGGTTTGATGAAATTTCATTAAGCCGAAAAAAGAAAATACGAAGGAGGAGCAGATCCTAGCAAGCTTGATCGAATTTTCAGCCTAGGGAATTAATCGAAATTAGGCTTGGAGGCTAGGTAGGTGGTTCTAAACCCCTACAACCCGTAATATTTTCCCGAAAAGTGTTAAAAATCGAATGGAAGGCCATTCGAATTTGAATCTTCAAGTTTTATGATTTTATAAATTTTTGGAATGTGTTATTACGTGAATTTCGAACTCAATATATGAGTTCTGTATCTTATTTATGTTCTTATATGGTTCGTTGTGTTGAATGTGTTAGAATTTCTGGGAAAATTTTAGGGTTTTATATGAAGGTTTCAGAGAAATCGGACGATTTGTAGAAATCGGACGATTTAGGGCTTTATAGTAAGATTTTAAATCGCGGGCCTGAGTTGAATTCACGAAGTCGGGCGAAAATGATTTTTAAGTGATAGGAAATCGGCCGAATTGGATTTCGGGTCGCGAAAGTATTTCGCGGGCCCAATTGGTTTTGATGTGTGAGTAAAAATAGGTTTCGCGGGCCAGAGTTCAGGTTTCGCGGGCTGAAGCATTTCGCGAGTTGTGAGATAGCGCCGGGCCGATTTTGGGTTTCGCGGGCCGATTTCAAATCGCGGGGTGATTCCTGTGAGAGGAACCGGGCGATTCGTGAGATCAAATCGAGCTTCAGCGTCAAATCGGACGATTTGCGAAATCGCCGAAAGCTTTGCGAAATCGGGCGTTGACCTTACTTTCGCGGGTTGACCAGGGTTTCTAACGTAGAATCGGGCGAATCGTGAAATCGAGTGTTGACTCGACTTTCGCGAGTTGACCAAGTGTGTTTCGGGCGATTTTATATTGGGCTTCGACCGATTTTGGTGTGAGTTGACCAACGAATTTAATTTTGGGCTTTTGCCCTATTTTAGGCCCAAACATTTTAAATAAAATGGTTTTAAGCCCAATCACTTTAAATAAAATATTTTTCGTACTATAACGTATATTTTCGGGTCAACCCATATTTTAAATCATAAATATTATTTTGGATTTTTAAACCATCGGCCTAGTTTAAATACTATACGATTACGTGATTTCAATATACGTATTTTATGTGATTTATTATATGTGCATTTCACGACATGCACGGGAGAGATGGTGGTACCGTATTTGTACGGTGACACCTTACGGTGTCAGTTGAGTGGGGTAGAGTGACCTTTATTGGTCGTCGAGGTTAGACTCGTGTAGCACCTGGTGGAGAGGGGGTTTGCGACACCCATCTAGTCGGGATTGAGCCACCCGAGGTGCACACCACCGGATATTATTTGGCTCAGGGACGGCCGACAGATGTGAGATTCCTGTCTACCCAGGTTGGTGGTAGGCCACTCGGGGAAAAGTCGTCGGGTTGAGATTGTGTGCGGAAGGAGCGACCCGGCACGACCGGCGTGGGCTACCGCATGATTTTGGCATACGTTGCCATTGCGCGCGTGGGTGCTGAGTCTAACCGAGGGCCCTGTTATGTGATGAGACGTGATAGGTTGAGCGTGCATATTTTATGTGTAAGGACATGGGATTGGGTTGAGTGCACGCACGCATACATTGCATGTTTTTACTGCCACCTACTGGGCATTTTGCTCAGGGTTATATTTTTCAGGTGAGACTGAGCCCGACACCGATGGGTGTCAGGGTTAAGATATAGGCTGGCTGGCGGCGGTGACTCCACGGGCTTTTGAGGGCGGAGCGGTACATGGGACGCGACCTGTGGAGAGGCGTAGGATAGTCGGGTTTAGATTTTTGGGGCTCCGGCCCGTTGTATTATACAGATGCATTTTGTAAACCCGACTTAGTATATATATGTATATTATTTCCTCAAAAGTTTTTAACTAATCGGGCCCTCCGCGACTTTCGTTGCGGAAATCCGCCAACTAATCTAATTAGGAAGTAGGGTCGCCACATCGAAGTGTACCGTCGCTGAACTTGTTAATCTCTGATGTCATCATTAGCCTTTTATCTCCCCTGTAGTTGATGCAAACGACTGACGGATCATCATCTTCATTGATTATGTGTCCTTCGCCAAGACTGGTGTCTGGAACTTCGAAGGACGGCTTTGTGAGGTTTACTCTCTTACTGCCATTTGGAGGTCATGGGTCGCGTTGAACTTGATCTGGCGCATCAAAAGTCGCTTAAGAGCGACATATCCAACCTTGAGGTCTAGATTCTGAAGCGTTCCAAAAAAGCTGTAGCTTCCAACCATCCGATCAATGTCCTCACCTCTTAAGTAGGAGAGATCGCCTTCAGTCAGGTCTTCGACCGATCCATCTTCTCGCCGTAACTTATAAATGGGAAATTCGTAGAAGTCGAGTCGAGCTCGTCGTACTCCGATGATTGCATTAATTCTGGCTCGTTCCTTCTCTTCTCTTCGAAGAGTCTCAACATTAGCTCCTTTCCCTTTCATTATAAGTCCTCGACGGAGAGAAAGCAGGTACCGAACGGCAGTTGGTCTTGAAAGATGAGTTAGTCCTCTGAGTTCCAGCTCATCCAGCTTCTTAATTCTATCTTCTTTCCTCCAGATTCTCCGTCGTATTTCTTCTTGATAGGGAGCAACCACTTTGGCATTCTCACATGGCAGATTAAGCTCTTCTCTTATCTTCGACTTCAGGGGAGGGCATTCTTCATCAACGACGTGGTGTTTGAGAAGCTCGGGAAGTTATGGAATTGCGGTTTCGTAGTCTTCACCTTCCTCGAGCTCATCATCGTCAATAAGGGCAAGGCTTACGTTGGCTTTCATCAGAAAGTATCTAGCATTCTCCATTAAGCCCTTAGCTATGGCTGGGTCCATTGGTTTTGTTATCCAATCCTCGTTGAAAATGTACTTTTTAACAGTGGTGTGAGGATTGTATAACTCTTCGAGGGATAGGATGGGCTCGTTGGTAGCACACGAGGAAGATATTGGAGAGCTCCTTCGATGGTGTGTATCTGGTGATGTGGCTTGTTGGGTTGTTTTGGTAGTAGGTCGGGTAGATTTTTTTGTTCGTGAGGGTGTAGGTGTTTTGGTGGTTCGAGTCGTCTGCTGTTGTTGAGGCTGTGGCTCTGGCTGCTTCTCCCCCTCGGGACGACCCTCACCCTCCGGGTCGTCACGCGGCTGAGCCGAAGTCTGAGCCTCACCTCGGCACGTGAACGGCAGCTCTAGTCGTCTAAGGACCTCCGCTTCACACATTCGCTGCGCTTCGTTGCAGTGCGGAGTCTGGCGATGACGACATCAATTAGTTCCGTCACAGGAACATTCCATGGACCGTCGTCAGGGGCAGTAGAGGGATCGGCTTGAGAAGGTGCTTGTGCGGGGACGGAGGCTTTGCCCTTGTCTCTAGAGGATGTCCCAATCGCGTTGTACACCTGGGTCATTATGGAGTCTTGGAGTTCTTTGGCGAATACAGCTAGGCGAACATTGAGTGTGGCCTCCGTCACGAACGGGGAAAATAACGAGGCGGAGTCACGAAGACGGTCCACCGTCACAACATCAGTAGAAGGAACTGATGTGCCGCCTGCTTGCACAGGACTTGAAGAACCGAAGCCACTAAGGCCTATCGTTGACATCGATGCTGAGACGGACTCAGATCGATGGCCCACATAAGTAGCTGGTGTGGTGTTGACTGCTGTGGGTCTTCCACTCAGTCCCGAACTAGCAGCTAGTACAGAGACATCGAAGAGCGTTCTGGACAGATCACTAAGACCTGTCGGTGCAGAAATTGGTGTTTGTGTCCTAGGAAGGGGAAAATCTGTGGTGGGTGCGGACACTAGACCTCTTGTGATCAATAAAGGTGCAGTCTGAGGCGGCGGACTGCATAATACAACATTGACCTCCTCCGAGTGAGGTGGTGATGGTTGACGTGGCTCCTCGTGAGTATATGAAGCAATCATCTGTTGGGAGATGATTGAGTGGCTAGGTGGGGCGGTTTGCGCGTTTGGACCCGATGTCGCGACTTCTACTGGGGGAGGACAAAGTCATCCCCTGTATCTATGGGCTCGGTCCGGGCTATTTGTGGACTGGAGGAAGGAGGAGGAGGGTTGTGTTTTTGTTTGGTACGTCGTTCCTTCGTGCTGCATCGGTCATCCCCTTTAGATTTTCTTTTTTGTTTTCGTTTTGGGGATGAAGGACGTCCTAGACCTATACTTGGTTGTTGGGATTGGCTAGTCCCGGGGTTAGGTTCAACTGGGTTCTGTTGAACCGTGGGGATATCTTCGAGGTTGTTTGCTCGCAGATAGCCTTGTAGCACGGGATCCGTCTTGTCTAGAAGATGAAGGAGGTGTTCTCCCAATAGCATGGCTGCTTCATCGAATTTCGACTTGGTCTTCGTGGATTGTATTTTGCCGAGCTTGGGTATTTCATAGCCTTGGACCTGGGGACGGCGTTCGATCTCAGGATTGAGGTCGATGAAGTGTTGAACCAGGATGGGCAACCATCTTATGTATGGGAGGACCCTTGTGGAACTGAACTTTCGTCTTCGTAGTTGATCGACAAGGTCAGACCATATCAATTGGGCTACGTCGTTGTTTTTGTTAAAGACTATGCCATGGAAGATCAGCATGATTTGTCGGTTGCAGCGGTCTGACCAAGTGTGCTTAGGTGAGAGGCACTTATTGACGACTAAGAACAGCGTCCGCCAGGGTCGAGGTATGTCTTTGGCGCAGAAGTCCGGGAGATGGATTGATTTCTGGGTGTTGGGTTTGTATCCCATAAAGAGGAAGTCGACAATCAACTGTTCAGAAGTGGGGTGTGTGTCATAAATGAGCGAGTTTGGTAGGTTTAATGTGGAGCGTATGATGGCGGGGGACAGGACGACAACAGTGTTGTCAATGTAGGTGGAGAGACGGGTTGGTTGTGGGTTGTCGGATTTTGGAGCGTGGCCCAAAATTGTTGGACGTATACCTCGGGGACACGCTCGGTTATGGAAAAGGTTGTGTTTAGAGGGTGGTTTTGAAGAATTTTTGGGATGATAGGGTCGGGATATTGTGTGTTGTCGAAGTCTAATTGGACGTTATTGGGGAGTCACTGAGCCCAGTCTTTAGATGGGAAGACATCGTCAATCTCTCGCACCATATTGTGCAACCGTTGTTGTGGAGGGATTTGCAGAAAGTCGTAGATGGAGAGATGTGAGGGTCCGTTTTCTTTTTTTAAAAAAAACGTGAATCGCGTGAAGTTGGGAAACTGACGAGAAATCGGGCGATTTCACTATTTATATGAAGGGAATGTGCTGTAGAGAATCAAAGGAGTAAAAATCGGGCGAAATATGAAATCGCCGAGATGTAGTTAGACTTGCAAATGGATTGAGAATCGGGCGATTTATATAGTTTAGCTACCGGGCGATTGGAGAAGTCGCGCGATTTCACAATTTATATTAAGAAGATGTACTGTAGCGGAATGGCCGATTTTGAAATCAAGAAAATAGCAAATCGCCGATATTAATACTTGGCGGAATTGCACAATTTAGGATAATCGGGCAAATTGATAAATCGGGTGATTGTAGGAAATGACATTAAGTCAGGCAATTTTAGAAGATCGGACGATTTTGTGGTCTGCCCAGAGAAATTGGAAAGTATAGATTAGCTTTGAAGAATATCAAGGATATCAAGATGTTCAACTAATCTATGATACTAGGCTCCAAAATTTTAATATCAAATCACCGAGTTTTCCTAGATCGATTTCTGTGAGACAGAATCTGATGAACGACAAATAAAGCATCGCTTTCGTGCGCGGCGCTGAGCCCTCAAGTCAAAAATCCGTCTGGGTCATGAATTATGTTTTCGTGACTTTATGACTTCGTTAGTCGATTCATGCCTATAAATAGACCCGACTTAGAACCACACGGTAATACCATCAATCGTTCATACCACCGAATCAAGGTCCAGAGATGAACTGGAATCAACAGGGAGACCAGGAGGAGGACAAGAAACATGCAGAGTTAGTGCGTCGCTTTAATCGCAATCTGGAAATGTTAGTACTCGAGATTTTGTTCTTTATGTGCTTGGTGGTTGTTTTGGTGGCTGTTCTGTTTTGGGTTCTTACAAGTCATACTGGTTTTTGAGTCTGTGTGATGTAATATTATTTTCATGATTTGCGTTGTTGGATTGAGATTTTGAAGATGTTTTGTGTGTTTGAGTTATTGTAGTGTTGATCGCATTTGGAAGAATGAATGGGTCATTTTAAAATTAGTTTGCGGAGAACACTACACCCCCTCAACTTATGCATATCCGTAAAATGAAGACTCCCCCTACATTAGAGTAAGTCCTGCAAAAACTCCCCTCGAACCAAGCATATACGTAAAATGAAGCTCCCCCTTTCCTTCCCCATATTTTTTTTTATGAATAAGTTAAGACACCAAAAATAATATATACTAACAAAGATGCCATGGAGACATGTCGCCTAAGGTTCACGATTCAACATGCCTAACTTAGATACAAGGAAATGGAATCGTGTTTCATCCAAGGCCTTGGTAAATAAGTCAGCCAGCTGGACCTCAGTATTTACGAAGTACATGGCAATTGTGCCCTTCTCCACGTGGTCTTTTATAAGTGATACCTAAGATCTATGTGCTCAGTGCGAGAATGATGAACAGGGTTACAGGTAATGGCTATGGCGCTCTTTGAGTTGCTATATATAGGAATATTATTGAAATCAAACCCGTAATCCTGTAGTTGCGTTCGCAACCACATAATTTGAGAGCAGCAACTTGCCGCAGCGACGTACTCCGCTTCGGCGGTGGATGTGGATACACAATTTTGCTTCTTAGATGACCAACTTACTAGTTTGTCACCTAAGAATTGCAGCCCTACTGATGTACTTTTCCTGTCCATCTTACATCCTGCAAAATCAGCGTCAGTATAACCAAGTAATTGAAACTTTGAGTTTTTAGGATACCACAGTCCAAGTGTTGGGGTTCTTTTGAGATACTTCATTATTCTCTTCACAGCCAGCATGTGTGACTCCTTTTGATTGGCTTGGAAACGAGCGCATAGGCATGTGGCGAAAACGATGTCAGGTCTGCTCGCCGTGAGATACATGAGTGATCCGATGATTCCCCGATATGTGGTTGGATTGATCGGCTTTCCATCTGGGTCTGAGTCAAGCTTACAGGAAGGGGACATTGGGGTGTTCTTTGTGGTTGAATTATCCAAGTTGTACTTCTTGAGTATGTCGTGGATGTACTTTGATTGGTTAATGAAGATGCCTTCTGAAAGTTGTTTAACTTGAAGTCCAAGAAAAAAGTTGAGTTCTCCCATCATGCTCATTTCGAACTTTGTCTTCATTAACTCGCCAAATTCTTTGCACAATTTTGGATTTGGGGATCCAAAGATAATATCATCAACATATATTTGAATGAGGAGAATTCCCGATTTATGTCTTTTGATGAAGAGGGTCGTGTCGATCTTTCCTTTTGTGAACCTTGATTTAATCAAGAAATCTGAGAGTGCCTCGTACCAAACACGTGGGGCTTGTTTTAGTCCATATAGTGCCTTCTCTAGAAAGTACACATGGTCAGGATGAGTGTCGCTAACGAAGCCTACAGGTTGTGCCACGTAGACTTCTTCTTTCAGTACTCCATTGAGGAAGGCTGTCTTGACGCCCATCTGGTAAACAGTGAAGTTTTTGTGAGCAGCATACGCAAGAAATAGTCGGTTGGCCTCAATTCGAGCGACTGGAGCAAAGTTTTCATCGTAGTCAATTCCTTCTTGTTGATTGTAGCCTTTTGCCACCAATCGGGCCTTGTTCCGAATGACGATTCCATCTTCATCTCTTTTGTTTTCGAAGACCCACTTGGTTCCTATAATTGTTTTGCCTGGTGGTCTTGGGACTAATCTCCACACTTGGAGTCGCTCAAATTGATTGATTTCTTCCTGCATGGCTTGTATCCAGTATGGATCAGCTAATGCATCTTCAATCTTACTTGGCTCGCTTTGGCTTAGAAAGCAGGCATATAGAGTCTCGTTTATCGTTGATGAGCGTGTGCTTATTCCTTGATTTGGATTGCCGATAATTTGAGACATTGGGTGAGCTCTAGTCCATTTCCTTGTGTAAGGAAGTGGTTGCCTCAATTCCTCATGGTCAAATTCCTCACTAGGTTCAGCTTCGTCGGTACTAGAGATTTCAATGGGGGTTTGATCTTCATTACCTAAATTATCCTATGGAGCATTCTCTACGTCTTCATTGTCACCGGATTGATGAGTCGTGGTGATTTGAGGTTGGCTGCTCACAGGCATCTCATTTGGGCCAGTTGAACTGTGTACGGATGGTTCTGGTGTATCTCTACTCTCATTGTCTTGAGTAGGGTCCAATTGTGAACGAGGGCATAAGTATATCTGATCAAATAGAAGGTCCAGCTCGTCATCATTGAATGGTTGAGAGGTAGATGGTCTTCTCTCGGGTTGAATACTATGTTGAGTTTTCGTCAATATTCTTATGAGGCCGGGTTCTAGACTTATCTGTCCAGAGGCGATAGTTGGCACTTCATCGAATGTAACATACTTTCCATGACAATTCGCCTTTGTGGTAGGTAAACTCTGTATGCCTTGGACTCGGCGGAGTATCCAATGAAAACTCCTTCGACTGCTTTTGGATCAAATTTTCCTCGGTCTTCTCTATCATTCAAGACGAAGCATGTGCAGCCAAAAACTCGAAGAAATCTGATGTTTGGTATCCTTTTGTTGATAAGCTCATATGGAGTTTTTTCCGAATCTTTTGTGAATGCTAGTTCTGTTCTGAGTGAAACAGGCTGTGTTGACTGCTTCGGCGCAGAGAAAATGAGGAAGTTTGGATTGTATTAGCATTGTACGAGCCGCTTCAACTAGACTACGATTTCTTCTTTCCACGACCCCATTCTGTTGGGGTGTTCTAGCTGCTGCGAATTGCTGAGTGATTCCAAGTAATGAGTAGAAATTGTCAAGCAATTGATTCTTTCAGTACCATTGTCAGTTCGAATCACTTGAACGTTGCATTCCAGTGAGTTTTGAGTTTTCCTCACAAAGTCTATGATCAAGTCGGGCGTCTCATCTTTCGTCCTAAGATATCTTGTCCACGTATATCTAGAGAAATCATCCACTATTACCAGAACATATTTTCGTCCGTTGATGCTTTGTACTCTCATAGAGAAATCACTTGAAGCTACGAGTTTTGCCTTGTGTGATGCTCTTCTCATCTTCCCCATTTCACATGCACTGGACAGATGTTCCTTGTGATACTTCAAGGCTGGTAATCCACTCACTAGTTTGTCAGTGTGTAGTCTATTCAATGTTTTGATATTGAGATGGGACAGTCTTTGATGCCAAGATCACTTTGTTGAATTGAGTTCTTCGTCATGAGACACAGTTTGGATGTGGGTCGAGTAGTTTTCAAATCGATGGTATAAAGATTTGTTTTTCTCGTTCCAGTTAGAAGCTCTCGACCATTCTCATCAGTAATACTGCAACTTTCGACATGAAATTGTGACTAAGACCCTCAACATATGATACTCCCGTGATCGTAAGGTTGTCATGAATGAGATCGCCATGTCCCAAAATAGGAGCCGCGTGATTGTTTCCAAAGCGCACACTTCCACCGAATTGTTGAGTGTAGTTACTCAATAGCTCTCTTCTTCCAGTCATGTGTGTAGAGCAACCAGAGTCAAGTATCCACACATGACGGATCTACAAAAAAGAATAATGGAATTTAGGTACCCATTTAAGGACGGGTCCTCCCTTATTAGTTTTATGGTCTATATATGCCTTTCTTATGGGTCTGTTTCTAAGGTTAGTGTTAGATTTATCTACAACTTCAGATGATTGTTTAGGGACCCAGATCTTTCTACTCCCTAATTTGTCCATGCTCTGAGTTGTTGTTTTGTAACCCATATGCTACGCATTCCTATAGCTTTGGCTTTTGTTTCGGTTTTATGGAATAGCTTTGCTTTGTTGGCTTGTCCTTGTCTTTTGTCAGGTTTGTATTGTGACTTAAAAGAACATGGTGGTGTTTCCTTGGACATGCTGGCATTAGTAGATTGGTATTTGGCATTTAAGATAAAAGCATCATCATGGCTAGCATAGAAGGTACGATTCATAGTAGTCGTCATGATAATTATTAGCACACACTTGACACCTGTTACAAAAATTAGAGCTAGACGCTTCAAAATTAATGGGCTGCTTCTTTCTAAATGAATAAGCAACATCGTTCTTTGGTAGGTCGTCTCATGTGGCTTTCTTCTTCCCTTTTTTATTTAAACGAATGCATGTGAGTACATGCAGTGATGAGTTAGTAAGCTTGGATTTTCTAGGAGCAATCTGCTTTCTTTTTTATTGAGATTTGCTCGGGATGTCAATTTGGGAGTCAACTAACGAAGTTTGCAGAGGGGGCGAAACTAAGCTTGTGTTAATTTGTTCTTCTAGTGAGGAAATTTTGTGTACTAGTATTTCATTCTCTACCTGGAAGGTTATCCTCTCTGCCTCTAGAGTTAAGGTTGAAGTTTCGTTAGTGTCGATTTGTTTTTCTAATGAGGAGATTATACTGAACAGTATTTGATTCTCTAACTGATATGTTATCCTCTCTGACTCTAGACTTGATCGCAAGTCAGATATTTCTCTAATTATAGCTGGTATGTATGCGTTAGAAATCTTTGGTTTTTCGACATCTACTTCTTCAGAAGAGGGTGCATAGATAGGTAGGTAGTCGTCAGACAAAGGTATATCCCTTGTCTTATCACTATTATTCAGTTCATCATAGTCAAGAGAAATTTCTGCCCTGTCCTCTCTATTTCTCTTCTTCTTCTCTAATGCATCGAATGCAGATGAGTTAGTAAATGGCATAAGACTAGGCATATTTAATCCTAGGAAACTGACGTCATACAGAGGTAGAGGTTTTAATAACCGGGATAGAGTTTGGGTTAAATCCTAATCCTTCTCGTGGATTATAAAACTATGTCTCTAGGCTTACTCAAGAAGATTGTTCTATCTGTTTGTCCTCTCTTAGTGAGTAGGTCCTCTAGTTTCTTAATCCTAGCATATAATTTTACACGCTCTTTGCTTAAGACATCAAATTCGCACGTTTTTGTAATTCGCTCGTCCTCGCTATTTGTCCATTTGGCCTTTAACTCACTAACCTGTGTTTTCAAATCTTCTATTTCTAAATCACGACTATCGATCTTTGATTGCGCTATTTCTAACAGACAGTCTAAGTTGCTATTGTCTTGTAACTGCTTAAGTAGACATGCATAATTGTTATCAAAGCGAGCTTGTAAGTCATTTACTCTTGATTCAGATTCAATTAAGCTAGTTCTTGAGTCAGTCAGGCTAGTTTCTAATCTACTAACTTCTTCACGTGTTGTTTCTAGAATTTCTAAAGTATTAGCTAATTTTAATTCTGTTGACCTGGAATACTTAAGTTCACTTTGAGGTAGTACGTAACTTTCTTGAAGTGCAGAATGTAGTTTATGGTAAAGAGATTCTATCTCCTTTCCGGAAGACAGCTCCTTCTCCTCATCACCAGCATTAGCTTCGAGGTCCTTCTGCTCAGTCTCACCTTCTTCTTCCACCAGAGCCATTAGGGATACCTTCTCTGACTTACTTTCAGATGTGTCGTCCAGCCAGTGGTCCTGTTCAGCCATCAATGCAACTCCAGATTTCTTCTGCTTGAGCATTTGAAGTTTTCTGGTGTAGTACTCTTCATCCTTCTTTTTGGGAAGGAAGCAGTCTCTAGCGAAATGTCCAGGCTTTCCACAATTAAAGCATTTGCTAAGCTCGGGGTCGGTTCTAGTATCGTGCTGTTGAAAAGACTTTGGCGGCTGTTTGGAACTTGACGAGACTCTGTGTCGATTGGGAAGATGATGATGACTTTTGAAATATTGTTTTGCCATTCTTTTCGTTATGTAAGGCACATGATTCGCGAAGTCTTTGAATTCAGGATCTGATTCTGACTCAGAGTCTTCACTCTCTACCGGACTGGAAGACTTAGCAGACTTATGCTTTGCAACTTTTGCACTTTTCTTAAGATTAGTATCTGTAATTAGGGCAACTGTGTCCATGATTGCTTTACCCTTTTTACCTCCGACTTCTTCATAAACATCATCATTGTGCTGCTCCAGACTTTCGTAAACACTGTGAATATCAATCTGGTCTAGGTCCTTGTTAAGCCTAAAGTGTGTGGTGACTCTCCTCCATTCTGGATGCAGGGAGGTGAGGAATTTGACATTGAGTTCCATGTTCGTTTTTACGATGCTTATCTTCCTTAGTTCATTCACGAGGACCATGAACCTATTGTAAGTCTCGCCAATTTCTTCATCGGGCTTAGCCTTGAATGAATCGTATGTTGCTAGGGTATTAGCTTTCTTGGCTCTTAGTCCACTTTTTTGTTCCTTGCATTAATTTTGCAACCTCATCCCACATTGCTTTAGCAGTTGGAAAGCTATTCACTTGAATCAGTATGTCATTAGGTAAGGCATGCATCAAATAATTTCTTGCCAGAAGGTCTGCTTTAGCTCGTTTCTTTTCTGCATCAGTGTATTGTGGTGGAGTTTTGAGTGTTGTGCTCTCTTGAACTGCTGGGGAGACGGTGCTATCACCACGGACTATGTCCAGAATTGTTGTGGTCCATTCCCAAGAGAATCGATGATGTCTTCGCCATTGTCCTTTATTTCAAGGAAGTTGAGGAATCTGCTTCTCCAGACTCCGAAGTCTCCGCGCCTCAGGACTGGAACACGGATATCGCTTCCCATGGCTAAGGAGTCCATTTGTTGTTTGGTAGTGATCGTTACGTGGAAGTGATCTGCGAAATAAAATGTTAGTTTCGGACAATTTTAGTCAAGTTTGAAGTAGAGAAGGTACTATTTAGTATTATTATTGCTATATATGGTTTTGTGTGTGTTTTTTTTAAGTGTTAAGTTCGGGTGTCGCAAGAAGATTAGTCAAGTTTAGTTGATTTTACTTTCTAATTTTAAGTTCTCGCGACCTTTTAGTTAAGAACAAGAAATTGGATAATTTAAGTTTTAGTTGATCGAACAAGTTAAGGACTGGAATCGGACAACTCATATCTTAATTGTTAAAATCGAGTGACTTAATATTGATCCAAATCGGGCGACTCAACTAATTTACTTGGATAGATTAGGTCAGAAACTGAAATTGGGCGAGATAAGTTTCGGGCAATTTGAGCTTAAAAGAACTTAATTCGCATATGAGTATGAAATGAGAAATCGGACGATTTGATGCTTAATCGGGTAAAGTTGAATCCAATGATTTTATTAATCGGGTGATTTATCTAATCGGGTGATTCGTCTCAAATCATCAGTTAGTGTTTTTGAAAAGTCATGCTTGCTACAGTGAGATCGGGCGATTCCGTGGAATCAAACGATTTCCTTTTGCAGGAAGGGAAGAAATCGGGCGATTTAGTCTTAGAGACTGAAATTCGCCGAGGCTTAAATCGGGTGATTTTAGTGCAATCGAGCGATTTTTCTCTTAAATGATAGGAAATCGGCCGATTCTAGCGAAATTAGGCATCTCCATCGAATCCTACAAGAATCAAGAAGCTGTGCGAAACATCTACCCGAAAGTGAAAAAAAACAGAGAAAAAAAATCTCAGACTCGATTTTCTGGTTAAAATCCAACTTAAACTTGACTATAATCTATGTGAAAGAACAGAAATGCACTCATTAACGATTTTCCTCACCCAAAAGATGATTAAAAACAATTTAAAAGGCACATAACGAATCGAAAATGGATTTTGAGCGAGTGTTCTTTCAAATTTTTTCAGAATCGAACAAACTGGATTCAAATTGATGAGATCGATCCACGTTCTGTGCTGATACCACTTGTTGGTCCACTTGTTACCAAACAAGGACCAAAAGATTATTAGAAAGATTAATACCGTATGGAGCACCTTTTAGTGTGTGTTTGTGTGTGTGTTTTAACAAGAACGGCTTCAATGTATCTTCTTTTGATAAAACCCTAACAAGGGTAAATGTGGGCTTTATATACCACAGCTATTTGGTATATTAAAACCCAAGTACCATAACTTCTACTAATACAAGTTGTCTCCCCAACCTACTACAACACTATTAATATTTAAATCTTAGCCCAAGACACAAATAAATAGAGGACACTATAATTAATTCCTAACAACGGTGAAGATAGATCGCGAATTCACGCTTAAAACATGCTTTCTATCTTATTAATGTCGGATTTCCAGTTCACTTTCTCGAGCATGTAACGTTCTAGAGTGAAAATCATCGTGAGGTGAAAACACGAGAGTTGTAGAAGAGAAAGAGATCTGTAACTTCCGTGTTGTGATCAATAAGAAAGGAAGCTCGGTTGATCCGTGGACATAGACTGAAGTTCAGCCGATTTTGTGCGTTAGTTCGCTGTAATTTCATTGATGCGACAGAGTCTATGCAGTGCATGTAAATATAGCATTTATTTAAACGTGAGCACAATTTCTTTGTCGCAATGGACATCAACATCTTTCTTCGAGATTTTGGATTGGATTTTGGTGATAAAAATCCAATGTGATTTTCTTCTTGTGCGTGATCTCTCAAATCAAACTTACGGCGTTCGAAGAAAAATCTGATCTCGAAATTTATGAAGTTTATCTTTATACGGCGTTCGAAGGATACTCGAAATTAATGCTGATTATCCTTCACTTCACTCACGCCTATAAATAGGTACTTGATGAACGCTATTTTGCACCACAGCATAATTCTCTCCAACCACATCATTTAATTTTCGCAATGTATAATCTTGGAGGAAATGCGGATCGTGAGGATGTTCCTCAGGAACCTTTTTGGAGGGAAAATCTCGAAAAGCTTAAATTTGAGTTATTCCTTCTTTTGGGATTGCTCTTCGCTGCAATGGCCATTTTTGTGATGTGGGTTGCCACTCACTGCACTTGTGTTTAATTTGTGAAAGGTTTAGTCATGGGAAGCCGCGTCTTTGTCGGGCATATTGGAAGAAGACGCCTGCAGAACTTCCCGAACGTCGTCGATGTTTTATCATATAAGTTTTTTTTATGTACCCGGGTTGTAATATGATTTTCAGTTTGTAATCGCTATGCATCGACTCTATCATGTTTTCTCGACGTCCTCGTCTCATTTTCAAAATTGTATACAAACTCCGAATTTTAAAAATTTTATATCGTTCGACTCTCTTTTATTTCGCCGTTTATTTATTTTAGGTTCCCGAATTTCATCTTGGTCCAATTCGGTCAAGCCCAAATTTTGAAAGAAAGCCCAAAATTTAAATTTCGCCGAATTTTCAAATTGACCCGAATTTTTACCCAAATTTCAAAGCAACCCCAAATTTGATCAAAGATCCGAAGTTTTTGATCATTCTCTCCCTACCTTAATTTAACCGAGATTCTCCTACCAATCTAAGTGTAAAAGTACGAGATCTCTAACTTTCGAACACATCCCGGAGCACATAAAATTCACACAAACATTCACGTAAAGCATATATCAGAAAATCGTAAAGCACATAATTACGTATTAAACTTACAAGCGTAGGCTGATCCTCTAGGCTTTTGAGCGGCAGTACATGGACAGTCTACAGAATGTATAACTTACCGCTCTTATACCACCTGTAACGACCCAACTTCATAGATACGTATTTTGGCGGATTTTCGCAACGTAAGCAGGGGAAAACCCATTTAATTAAAACTTTTAAAATATAATAATACAAATACGTTCGATGTCTAAATCCATAAGTTCAAACCCAAACACATTTTGATTCATTTGGCCGAAGCCCAATAAGTCGAAGCCCAAATTTAAAAACACGCCTCGTTCCACAGGTCGCGTCACATGTACTGCGCCGCCCTCAAAAGTCCGTGGAGTCACCGCCATCAGCCGTCTTACCTACATACGTAAACCCTGAGCTTTTGCCCAGTAGATGAAAATATGCATCAATGCAAATGCTCTCACATCCCAAACTCGAGACAGCTCACAAAATGCACGCTCGACTCTTTTATCATATCTCATCATCAACTCAACTCATCTCATCACAATCAGGGCCCGAGGCTTAGGAACTTAAAGCAACACGTGCGCGTAGGGGTCCGTAGCTCGGGTGGCCCCACTCCCCACAAGGGTCAGTAGCTCGGGAGGCTCAGTCCCCACATCTCAATCATATAGTGCGCCTTAGTCCTAACCTCACTACTCATACAGTTCGACGACCATCAATCGCTAAACTACCCCACTCAACATCACTATACAATATTACCGTGACTCCGCACAGTTCTCTCTTTCTGTACCATGTGTATGCAAATGTCGTGCAACTAGAATGCAACATGTAAAATGCATCATATTAAATAACAACATATCGGCCCGAGATATAATCTCAACCCGATCTCAAAAACTATCAAACACCAAATAATTCGGGCCCACCGCGTTCCGATTTAATCGGCCCGAAACCTTAACCACCGAAACTCTCCCCGAAATTTCACTAAGAGTTCCCAAAATTTAATCATTTTCACTTTAAGAATCTAAGTTCACAATTGATCCCTAATTTAATATATTTAAAATTCTAACGTCCAACTTTCAAAATATAACTTAATTTCTAATTTAAAATTATCTTTCTGAATTTTTCACTTAAAACCCCAAAATCTCATAATTTACTTTTTAGGACCCGAAAAGTTTCCTAAGTTTCAGATCTGCCCCGAATCTTTAAAACTCTCAGCCTCTAGATTTTTAAAACTTTTCAATTTAGTACTAGAAGTTTTGAAAATTACACAAAGAACCCCAATTATTTATTCCGAATTTTAAATCTGTCATAAAGCTTTATATTTCTTTAAAGATATCCCCTATTCGTAATTTTACATCACAGACTCCCTGGATTTTGTTTCGATTAAGTCCCAAAATTTTAAAAATAACTATTTTATACGGCTGTTTTGCGACAGTTTCGGATTTCTCAATGATCACCAAGTAAACGATGTCCGATGGACCTGAAATTTTAACCACAGATAAAGGACTTGCAAATATTAATTCTGCCCAAAGGAATGTTTAATCCGAGGTCTAGATTGTGAGATATGAATTTCTGAACCTCTTGGCGAAATGGATAAAGGAAACCCTAGAAAACCCTAATTCTCCCCAATTTTTGCTCTATCCTCTTAATCTAAAGTCCTCTATCCCTATTTCCAAATATTCATAGTTCTAAAAATTCTCAATCTCATGCTCCCTAAGCTAACCAACGAAAAATTCATGTAAGCAAATTATTATTATTATCACATAAACACGAAGAATTCGATGAATAACATGCAAAACACGTAAAATTCACAAATCCTAATATTGTTTACGTATGTAGGTGATCTTCACCTACCTTAATCCGTAGAGCTACGTAACGGGTTGTTACGTGTGATCCCGACCCTAGAGTTTCGATCCCGAGCTCCTCCTCGTCCGCGAGCTTCTCCCTCTTCTCCTTCTCTTCTTTCTCTCTTTTTCTTTCTTTTGTTTTTTCTTTCCTTTCTCTCTTCTTCTTCCCTTTCCTCTCCCTCACGTTCTCCTCTCCACCTCCTCATTATTCTTTTTTTTTTTGCTTATTTCATTTATGTCCTTATGAGTTATATTAGGTGTATTCGTTGTATTAGGTCTTGTCTCATTAGGTGTATTAGATGTATTTGATTCACTTACTAAGGCATTAGGTGATTAGATTGTCTCCATGTATTTATAAGGTGGCATTAGGTTTAGATCTTGTCCTCAAACTCACATGGAGGTATTATTATATTTGTTAGGCCTTTAAATAGATTTTTGGCCATTATGATTTTTTTATTTCGTCCATAATTTTTATTATTATTATTATTATTATTATTATTATTATTATTATTTATTTGGGCTTTCACTTTTTGTTTTCGGCCCAGTTAAATTTTATTAAAGGACCCAACTCCCAACCTTTTATTTTGGGCCATTTTCTTCATTTGGCCCATAAATAATATATATATATATTCTTTTGGTCCATTTATTTTTTTCGGGCCCAAAATTTTGGACTCGTCTTGAAAATGATTTCGCACATTTCGAATTATTGAAATAATCCGTATTAAATTTTACGGGTATTACACATAACTCCAAAAACAGTTTGGCAAACATGCCAAAACTAGATAGCACCAAAGAATGTACTAAACTTATCTGATGTGAACCTCGATTGGGAGCACGAGTTTCACCTAGAAAAAGACCGTGCCTTGATTGGCGAAGGATGCAACTATATGTTTCTAACTAATCCTCAAGCGAACCCAACAACAATAGGTATATTAAACCTATCACCTTTGGATCACACACGAAGAAGTGTCCCGGATACCCCACCCCGTATGACCTAACGAACCCAACAACAATAGGTATATTAAACCTATCACCTTTGAAATCACGAAGGCTATATGGAAATGGTTTTGGCGCCACAACTAAGTGGAACGAGTTTAGTTGATAAGCCGGAAAGTATTTGCACGTAAATTGCAAAGACTCGAACTAGCACTCGGAGAGCTAGGGAAAA
>JAPQWV010004857.1:0-25737 GCA_027422505.1 Craterostigma plantagineum
TTGAGATAGCGATTTAGGTTAGCAATTGATATGAGAAGGTCCTACGGAGGGTTGGCGTCGTTGAGAATCGATAAAAATCAAACATTAAGAGATTTGCTTATGGTGCGAACGGTGGTTGCTCACGTAGGTGGGCACCATAGCAAACCTCAGGACGGTATATCGTATTCGTATATTTCCCCAGCACTAAGTTGATGGGCAAAATGAATATTCGAAAATATGGTTTACGTAATTAATGCTTGGTTTGTTGGGTTGGGCCTTTTCGTTGATGAGCTCACAAGACATAATATCATATTAATCCTACAGAACTGAATGTCCCCACCGTTTACTACATGGAGTGAGGTGAGAATCTTTTCTATATAAGGCCACACAACCATCAGATGAAATCACTACACCTGCCTTGCCTTGCCATGATTATAAAAGTTACGTGGCAGTTGACACGCTTATTTTGTGTCTTAAATTGTTAACTATTTATTTAGTATTTGGCTGACTAGGCAGCCTAATTGCCGATTACGTAAAAACGGGTCGATTAATCGGCCGAATAGGTGGATCTAGATTAATCGGCCGATTATGTGGTTTCGTTGCGGTGGCTTAGGTGGATCAGTTCGTTTGTAGATTGATCGGCCAATTATGTGGTTTCGTTGCGGTGGCTTCCGATGCCGAGTTTTACAACACTGATGGCCGAGTTTTACAACACTGAGAGACGTGTGGAGAATTAGCAAGCCAGCCAGCCATCCCATAGCCCCATCTCTTTTCAATGACGCCACGCCCATGACAATGATGATCACAAAAGCTGCAGTATATCTTAAGTCGATCTTCATTTTAACTTGGGATTATGTCTGCGACAACTCCCAAATCTACATGGAATGGTGACTCGAAAATGCAATCAGTGCGCAAACGCATCTTAATATGTGTTTGTGTATATATATATATATGTATGTATATATAAATATTATATATATATGTATGTATATAAATATATATATATATATTATATATATATATATAGGCAAAATTATAAAATTAGGTCACTAATTATACAAGTTCTCGTTTTTGGGTCACTATGTTTGATAATTGCAAAAGTAGGTCACTAACATTTCATGTGAACCATTTTGGGTCATTTTTCATTTTTTAGGTCACTAAGAATATATTTTTTCGATTTTGGGTCACTAACTTTACATTTTTTCAATTTTGGTCACTATGTTTATAACATTAGTACCAATGAGTGACCCAAATTGAAAAAAAATGTAAAGTTAGTGACCCAAAATCGAAAAAATATATTCTTAGTGACCTAAAATTGAAAAATGACCAAAAGTGTTTCACATAAAAGTTATGATCTACTTTTGCAATTATCAAACATAGTGATCCAAAAACGAAAACCTGTATACTTAGTGACTTAATTTTATAATTTCCCATATATATATATATATATATATATATCATTATTTTCATCACCTAGCTGTAGCTGCTAATGGAGTTTTGATTTGATTGAATTACATTTACTCCCTCAACATACTCAGTAATGCGGTCGGTGATTTCCTATATGCTATATCCGTACAAATACTGCCATTAATTATCACACGACATTGATTCTCTTTTTTATGCACTTGCACTCCATGCCCATGCTACATCACCCTCCATCCTGTAATTATAAGATACGCACAAGTGGATTGGGTCGATTCGTATATATATGCACATTTGAAGATCAAACGATTGATGAAGATCAAGTGGATTGACGATGGCACCAATATATTCTAATCATATCTTACACACATATACATGACATAATTAAGAAAACCAAAGAATGGCATTGCAATTCAATCGGGTCATAAAATATGACATTTAGGTGTCAATCAGCTTGTGATTTCCTATATCAATCTATGGTTTCCTCTTTTATAATCCGTAAGAACTTCATCCCGTTCCTTTTCTAACTTGTACTAATATTTAATACCGTAGTCAGTCAATCACGCCGTAGGATACAAAAGTAGAACCAACTTGCTGGGACGTGTGGAAAAATCAATTTAACGTGTTGCCTTGGGCAAAGCGTGGTTGTTATTTGAATCTACGTACGTACTACGTGGGGTGGAATAACATTCATTAAATATTTGTCGACGATATTATCTGCTTCATATTTATTAGAGTATACGGATATTATCATTATTCGCTTATGTTTAACTGGTTCGTGTCGATCTGACATGGCGATATTGTTAGGATCGTTTTACGCGTTTAGAGGGGGGGTGAATAAACGCTTGTCTCTTTTTCGGTTTGTCTTTTCAAGGACAGGTACTCAATCAGTGACCGGTCAGTATAAGTGCGGAAAGTGATACTGAGCGGTTGAAACCAATATGTAATGAGTAAGTGTGTGTGTGAGTGTATGTATGAGACCGGTTTGTTTCTGGAAGTTCGGAGTTAAAATCTCCTACGTCTCCCCTTCTTCCTCTCGTAAGGAAGGTTCACTAGATCTTCAGTTATACAATCTTGTACAACCTACCCAGCTGAATCACAGCTCTAATCTAGTGACTCCTAGGCAGTTGTTTACAACAATCCACCTACTTCAACAGCTTTTTACAGTCCGTCGGAGATAATTACTACAACCTTAAATCTAAGAAGAAGTTCTTTGGACTTCACTCTAGTTTTTGTGCTCTCACCACAGCTCGTTGAAAAACTCAAACTTCGTCTTTCTGAGAGTAAGATTTCAAGTCGTAAGAATGTTGAAGTTCAGTGAAGTGAGTAGATCTTCTTCTTGTCTCTCTCCTTTTATGCTTGAGGTTTGAAATTCAAACCGTTGTGAGATAGGTTCTTCTTTCTGATCGGTGCATTAATTGACTTTCCTGAAATGGGTCTGTCCGGTTTCAGCTGCACTCTATCCTGTCACTAGCTTTATTCCTTATTTGCGTTAGTTGACCTTGTGTAAACTCTGGACTCGCAGCATTGCATTGAATGTCTGAAATTTCCTTTTGTTTCAGCATGCACTTGTCTCGATTGTCCAATCTGTCATTTGTCCGATGTTGCATACTGTCGTGCTTTCCTGAAACCTTTTTCAAGACCGGTATCTTCAATCTGTATTAATCATAGTTTCTCATGCTTGCCCAGACTGGTCACTTATATATACCGCTTTTAGTCCTTAGCATAGACGATACTTTAGATCTCCGGTTTTCTCATTATTAATCAGTTGCGTCAATTCACCAAAACCGATAGTCCGAATGTCTGAATTCGTGTTGCTAACAATTTCCCCCTTTTTGTGATTGACAAAACTAGTCAGCAGAAAACCAGTTTTCATTCATATCAAAGAGATTGATACAGACAACACTTTAATTGTACCCCTTGCTCTTGACTATCCGCTCTATCTCCTTCCACTTGTTATTATCCTTGTATGCGTCTTCCTTTATGTCATGTAGTCTCCGAAGGTCCGCCAGCTGTTCCTTTGTTAGATTGCAGGCAAGATGCCGTAAACTACTGCCATCATACTGGACTTCAACTGGACCAGTTTCGCTGACTGGTACAGCCGCAGTGTGGCTCTGTAAGACTGCATCCGGGATGAGTGCAGCTTCGATTGCAGCTCGTTTTGGATCCTTGGTTTTGACATAAAGTTTGGAGATAAACCTCTGAGGCTCAGATGAGCTAGAGCTGGGCGGTTGCTGTTGTTTTATGCTGTCGCTGGACGTACTTTCCCCCTTTTTGGCAATAACCGGGGATAAGCCTAGTCAAGGCCGTCAGTTGCCCTTTGATAACCTCCAGATCTGCACAAACATCCGAGCGGAGACCGATGATATCTCCTTGAGCGCCTGAAACTGCTCATTGTTGTGCTGTCGATCACTGTTGACAGTCTTGCTCAGAACCGAGACTGAACGATAAGTCTGCTTGATCAAGGAGACTTCTCTCGATGAGCTGATGATATCGACCGGTATGGATACGCTTGATGGACGTTCCGTTGGTTGCGACTGATGAGGGGTGAAAGACTGAGTGTGTTCCGGCAATGCAGTGGCGGAGACAACGACAGATTCAGTCAGAATGGCAGAGACAGGGATGCTTTGCTCCGTCGATGTGCGGACTTCGAGAGCAGTTTCTTGCTCAGATTGAACCTCTAACGGTTGGGGTTCTACCAAAGTAGCTGAAATATCCTGAGCGTTGTCTGGAGAAGTGGAAGAAAAAGAGGATCCAGATTCACCAGCAGAGGTGAGAAGTAGAGGCAGGGGAGGAAGTGACTGTGCATGAGAAAATCCAGTGGCTAGGATTGGAATCGGTAGAGATAATGGTGGAGATAGCCAAGGGAACGATGGAATAGGTTGCCTAAATAGCAAGCATTCCTCAGAGACCGGTTCTGGTGAGGAATGGAGAACTGGACTCTGTACCAGTTGAGATGTATGCTCAGGTGGAACGAAAGATGAAGGCGTGAGCGCGAGGACCAAAGCTGTTGTCATGAGAGAGACGTCCTGCGGCTGATCAAAAGAGGCAGAGATTGAGGCAGGTGGCACAGCTGATGCAGCGGCGGAGGATGACACATCCGGCTGAAGTTTTGCCCAAACTTCAGCATGGTAGATCTGCATACTCTGCAGTTCTGCTTCCAGCCTGGATAGAATTTGGAGCTCATACACTGCATCTCTTCCTTCAGGCTGAAAGTTATCTCGGCGCTGCTCAATATAACTCGTCAGTTGCCCCATTTGAAGTGTAGCCCGGTATAGCTCTCGCGCATTTACTAGGCGCTTGATGGATTCAATGCCTAGTGCCTTTATGAGCTTCCCTTCAGTCTGTCTGGCCTGTTTGAGTCGGTCAGAGAGACCTTTGGACTTCCAGATCTTCTCACTGTATGGAGTAAACCGGAAGTCGACCCATTCGTCATAGGCGCGTAGATCGTCCGCAATTGTCTCCGTGATTTCTTCCCGGATGAGAGTCCAGGCAGTTTCATCGATGGATTCGTGTCCTTCAGGGACCGCAACGGCTTTGCCCTTGCCTTTGTCAGTCGAGATACCTCGGACCGGTTCTTGAATCCTCACTCCACTCTGCGGCGGCGCAGTCCTGATCACCGAACCAGTTTTCCGAGAATGGAGTGACAGTGATGGTTGGTGTTACTGTAGAAACCGACTGGACAGGTGGTGTAGTATTTGTCGGTTTCCTGGAAGAGACTGACCCGGTGTTGGGCTTCGTGGTTGTCGTCATGGTCCTTTTCTTGGTAAGTACTTTCTGAAGCGGCTGAGTGTCTTCAGAGGAGGAGGAAGACTCCATGACCAGTTTCTTCTTGGATGGTTTTGGTAAGACTTGCTTGTCATCAGTCTTTTCTTTTTGATCGGCGAGGGTTTTGGTCGAGAATCAATCTTGGATGTTCTCAGAGAGTGTTCAACAGCAGACTTCTTAGTTGGCTTTAGAATGGACATATCGTCAGTGGCTTTTCTCTTAGCCGGCTTCTTAATGAGCGAGGCTGTGCTCACCATCTGATGAATGGTTTCATCAGAGATGTAGTTTACAAACCCAATCCCTTCAACAGGGCCAACATCTGCAACCTTGCGCTTGAGAAGGAAAGACAGTTGAGGCGCAAAGTTCTTGATTTGTCTATCACGAACCGGCAGTATTCCTTTGAGGACTGAGAAAATTACAAAGGACCAGTTGATCTTCTTCCGGTCAGAATAGCCATCATGGCCTGAACTTTATCGCTGTGAGCATATCAAAGGATCCTGCCTTCCCCAAGATGGATTTTGCAACAATATCGTGAAGCAGTCGATACTCTGGTTTAAGAACCACTCGTTTATCCGAGTCTTTAAATGTTTCCCCTGTTAAAGACATCGTTGGCTTGAGACGTTCCTTAACGTCATCAGAAACGCTGATAACAGTGTCGCCGGAGGTTGGTAGATTGAACAGCTTTGCGAAGTATTCTTCAGTGATGTCGAATTGATGTCCGTTGATCATACACTGGAAGCGGTCTCCAACTATGAGCACTGTGTTGAAGAACTGACGCAGGGCCTCTGGGTAATATTCTGCAGTGCAGTCGAAGAAGGTTTGAAGACCGGTTTGGATTAGGGCTTCGAATATGGGGACAAATTCCTTGTGTGCGGTTTCCTTGCAACTAGCAAAGTAGATTTGAAGCGCCGTCCTTGTGAATTCTTTGTGTGCTGGGGCCATTTTGTTCTAAGGATTGGATAGGGTTTCTGTAAAGAGGGTTAAGAAATTTTTGGAAAGAAGATGATGAATCGGCTGGAGAGAGAAGGATAATGATGGAATGTTTTAATTTGAGTATGAGTACGAAGTTTATTCAGCGGGAGAGAGTGTGTATTTGCATTAAATGCATAGGACGTCTTGTCGCTTAGCTTTCCTCTCTCATAGACTGCGCTATTTTTCTGCAGTGTTGTCAGATTTCCTGCGAAAGTGTTATGATAAAATGTCGCAATTGATGACGTATATTTAATAAGAACGATTTCGGTCAGTCACTGATCTAGCAGGGTCCGGTATGAATACCGTTTTTGTAAAAGATGTCTAGGTTTCGAAGAAGGTGGTCTGATATAAAAATTTTCCCGGTATTAATACTCCGGTATATACAAAAAAGTTGTATATATGTATATATATAATGAAGAGAATCAGTTTTGGACGAAACTGTTAGAATAATAAGTTTTGATCAGTATGAAAGAATTGACTGATAAGGAATAGATGGTTTAATACGATCATCACTTTGCACCATTTGGTGTAGTGTCTAGGTCACCAGTTATCCCAATTAATTTGTTATAACAAGGTTCCCCCTGACTCTATGCTTAGGTATTTAGGATAAATCCAATAGACCTAAAGCATTTCGGAAAAAGAGAAACTTAGCTTCTGGTAGTGGCTTGGTTAGGATGTCGGCAACTTGCAGATCGGTTGAGATGTGTTCCAGGCGCACGTTTTTCTTCAGCACATGATCTCTTATAAAGTGATGTCGTATTTCGATGTGCTTTGTCCGAGAATGAAATACCGGATTCTGTGTGACTGCGATTGCGCTCGTATTGTCACAGAAGATAGGTGTGTCGGTTTCTTGTATTCCATAATCTTCCAGTTGATACTGTATCCAAAGAATCTGCGAGCAACAGCTCCCAGCTGCTAGATATTCTGCCTCAGCTGTGGATGTGGCTATAGATGTTTGTTTCTTGCTGAACCAAGAAATAAGTCTGTCGCCAAGAAACTGACATGTGCCACTGGTACTTCGTCGATCAATTTTGCAGCCAGCATAGTCAGCATCTGTGTATCCATGCAGTGATAAGCTTGAGTCTTTGGGATACCATAGACCAACATTTACAGTCCCTTTGAGGTACTTCAAGATGCGCTTTGCTGCTGAGAAGTGGCTTTCTTTTGGATCAGACTGGAACCGGGCGCATAAACAGACACTGTACATAATGTCCGGTCTGCTAGCAGTAAGATATAGCAACGATCCGATCAGCCCCCTATACTTGGTAACTTCAATTGATACTCCAGTTTCATCTTTGTCCAGTTTGATTGATGAACTCATAGGCGTTGTAGCTTGTGAGCAGTTTTCCATACCGAATTTTTTAAGCAATTCCCTTGTATATTTGGCTTGATTTATGAATATCCCCTGCTCTGTTTGTCTTACTTGAAGTCCCAAGAAGAATGTGAGTTCACCCCATCATACTCATCTCAAACTGATCCTGCATCATTTTAGAGAATCGCTTGCACAGCTTAGGATTAGTTGATCCAAAGATAATGCCATCGACATAGATCTGAACGATCAATAGATGCTCTCCTTTAGTGAATCTGAATAGTGTTTTATCAACACTTTCGATTGTGAACTGATGATCAGTTAGAAACTTCGACAGCGTTTCATACCACGCTCTTGGAGCTTGTTTTAGTCCATAGAGAGCCTTCTTTAGACGGTAGACATGGTTCGGGTATTCATGGTTTTCGAAACCGGGTGGTTGAGCAACGTATACTTCCTCAGAAATTGTACCATTCAGAAATGCACTCTTGACATCCATTTGATATACTTTGA
Source organism: Craterostigma plantagineum (assembly GCA_027422505.1). NCBI lineage: Eukaryota > Viridiplantae > Streptophyta > Magnoliopsida > Lamiales > Linderniaceae > Craterostigma > Craterostigma plantagineum. Next base: position 7,961 of record JAPQWV010004857.1, read on the forward strand.
AGTCCTTGTAAGCTGCATACGCTAAGAAAATCCGTATGGCCTCCAGTCTTGCTACCGGTGCGAATGTTTCATCATAGTCTATTCCTTCTTCTTGTCTGTAACCTTGAGCAACTAGTCTTGCCTTGTTTCTAGTGACAAGTCCATCTTCATTTAGCTTGTTCTTGAAAACCCATTTCGTACCAATTACAGTTTGTGTTGGCTTCGGAACAAGAGTCCAGACTTGATTTCGTTCGAACTGGTTTAACTCCTCCTGCATGGCTTCTATCCAGTTGTCATCCTTAAGAGCTTCATCAACCTTTGTTGGTTGAATTTGTGAAATGAAGGCATGACTGAATAGATTGGGGTTCATCTGTCGCCTTGTTTTCATAGGTGCAGCAGGATCTCCTATGATCAATTGCTGAGGATGATTTAACTTTGTGCGGTTCCATTTGATGCGTTCCCCCTCAATTGATTCCTCCGTGTTTCTTGAGTTTCTGTGTGAGTTTCACCTCCTGATCCAGCTTCGTTACCGGTATTGTGTGAACTGATTGTTTCCACAGGTTCCATCTGTATCTCAGTGGTTGTATTTTGAATACTGGTTTCTTCTACAATAGGCGTTTCTGTCAGCTCCAATACCGGTTGATTTCTTTCTTCATCACTTTCATCCTCAAGATGGGATCTTTCCAATTGATTGCTCAGTCGATTGATATCACTTGGAGTATGGTTATCGGTCTCTGACTCTTCAAAGACTACATGTGCTGATTCTTCTATAGACAGGGTTTTGTGTTGAAGACTCGGTAAGCTTTGCTGACTGAAGAAACCCAAGGAATATTCCCTTCTCGGCCCTTGTGTCAAATGCTGTGAGTTGATTCTTCCCATTGTTGTGGATGAAACATTTGCTTCCAAAGGTCTTGAAGTAACTGATTGTGGGAACATTTCCGGTCCATACTTCGTACGGTGTTTTGCCCTGTTTCTTGCAAATCATGGACCGGTTCTGTGTATAGCATGCAGTATTAATGGCTTCTGCCCAGAATTTATGAGATATCCGCATCTGCTAACATTGTCCTTGCTGCTTCTTTTAGAGTTCTGTTCCTCCTCTCAGCAACTCCATTTTGCTGAGGTGTCCTGGCAGCAGACAACTCATGGCGTATACCATGGTTCTCAAGAAAATCGGTTACCGTTATGTTCACAAACTCAGTACCCCGGTCACTGCGGATCCGGTTTATGTTACCATTTTGTTCATTCGCTATTCTTCTGAAAAGCTTTATTAAGTTGTCTGGTGTTTGGTCCTTAGATTTTAAAAATACTACCCAGGTGTACCTAGAGAAATCATCTACGACTACGAGTGTGTATTTAGCACCACCAAGACTGACTACTGGTATTGGTCCGAATAAATCCATGTGAAGTAAATCTAGACACCGGTTTGACTCTATACTTCCTTTATTCTTAAACGTTGACCTAATTTGTTTACCTAACTGACAAGCTGTGCAGTGTTTATCTTTTGAGAACCTTAGATTAGGTAGACCTCTAACTAGATTGTTATCCCTAAGGGCTGATATGGTCTTAAAATTTAGGTGACTGAGACGTTTATGCCACAGCCAACTTTTGGAGTTATGAGCTATTAGACAAGTTTGGGTAGAAACTGATTGGTCTCCCCAGTGAATCCTATATGTACCCCCAACCCTATGCCCAGTTATCAGTATGCGTTTCTCTTTGTCCTTGACAAGGCATTTATCTTTTTCAAATGATATTAGGTAGTTATTCCTACATAGTTGACTTACACTTATTAGGTTATAATGGAGATTTTGTACTAGGTGTACATCTTTTAGGGTAAGGTTTCTGTGAGTAATCACCCCCTTCCTTATTGTTTTACCTTTACCGTTATCTCCGAAGGTGATTGTAGGTCCGGTATGTGTCCTAAGCTCCTTTAGTAGTCTTCCGTTTCCAGTCATGTGCTGACAGCATCCACTGTCCAGATACCATACTGATCGGTTCAGTTCCTCAATGTATTCCTGAAAAAAAAAAAATATATATATATAATATATATATACATACATTGGTACCCAGTTTCACTTGGGTCCGGTATAGATTAGATTCTTAGGAACCCAGATCTGAAAGACTCTAACAGTCCGACCAGTTTGAGGGTCTATGAGATATTTGGTGTTTCTATTCCTAGTCATTTCATATCTAGGTGTATGGTGTTGTCTAGCCTGGTTTCTGTGCTTATATTCATATCTCCTGTTCCCCCTATGTTCATGCCCGCTTGATATAGATCTGTTTTGTAAAGGCACTGTCTTTGGTAATCTTCTATTGTGTTGAGCTTCTCTCTCTATCCTAACTGGGGAGCCAGGTATATTACTGATGTTATTACCTTGCGAAGAACTGGCTGGAATAAACCTAATCCAGCTAGTATTCTTTTCTCTTGCTATTGGTTCGCTCGATCCGGTTTCACTAAATCCTAGTCCAGTTTTGTCATTGCTAACCTTCAGACTATTCTGGATATTCTCTACTGTTTTCTTGGACTGACTCCAAGTCTTTACGATCGTATTTAGCCTACCGTTTTCAGTCCTTAACTGCACTATTTCGTTTCTAAGTTCTCTAACTTCCTCATTCAACACTTTCGTTTGACTAAAATCACTATCAGTTTGTTCGACTGAAGTGATTTTCCCTTTTGTTTAATCCTCGTAGAAAGTTTCTGATATTCTTCAGCCATTTCTTGAAGAGCCTGAAGAAGCTCTTCTTAGTAAAATCATCCGGTACAGAATCACATACCTCATTGTCAGTCATATTTGTCATGAGACATTCATGAGATTCCTGATCACTTTCGGTATCTGACTCATCGCTGTCTGATTCTTCAGAGTCAGAGTCATCCCATGTCTTTCCACTCTTGGCCACCAATGCCTTTTGATACTTCTTTGACTTGGTACCGGGCTTTCTCCTTCTCTTTCTTTGAGATCCGACAGTCAATTGCAAAATGTCCTTTCCTGCCACATTTAAAACACGAGACATCAGTTCTCTCTGTTTTATTCTTTATGAAATTTTTACCTTCAGAGCTGTTGCTTCGATTTTTCTTCATGAACTTTCCGAATCTCTTTACAAAAGTGCCATGACTTCATCAGTCAGTTCTTCTGATGTTTTCGAGTTTGAAGTTTCTGGTGCTACGAGTGCCTTGACAGTTTGTTCTGTGACTGACTCTTCCATTCTCGTCTGTACCTCGAACTCATAAGCTTTGAGGTCAGCAAATAGGTCGTGAACTTGTATCTTGCTGAGATCCTTTGATTCCCTCATAGCCATGGTCTTAACATCCCATTCACGGGGAAGGGCCTTCATGATTTTGATGGCTACATCTCGGTTCTCTAGCGTTCTTCCAAGAGCAGTGAGATCATTGATGATGTTCATGAACCGGCTCTCGAAATCAGCCATTGATTCTCCCGGCTTCATCTTTGCGCTGTCGTACTTTTGTATGGCAACAATGAGCTTGTTTTCCCGTGTAGACTCGTTTCCTTCGCAGATTTGACATAGTTTTGTCCAGACCTCCTTTGCTGTTTTGCATAGCATCACCTGTCTGAATGTTCCGGTATCCAGTGTTTTGAACAGGATGTCCTTTGCAACATTATCTAGATTCATTAGTTTCTTCTCTGCCTCTGTCCAATCACTTTTTACCTTTGCAATCATTTGTGGCTGTGTGTTGTCTTGCGTATGCAGTGGATTGATCTTTTCTAACTTTGGAGGTCCATCTGTAATGACATCCCACATATCTTCGTTCTGGGCAGCTAGATGGGTCATCATGCGAACTTTCCATTCCATGAAGTTTTCACGGGAGAACATCGGCAGCTTGCTTGATGTATTCATCTTTATCGGTTTGATGATTGAGTAAAACCGGCTCTGATACCACTTGTTAGGATCGGTTTACGCGTTTAGAGGGGGGGTGAATAAACGCTTGTCTCTTTTTCGGTTTGTCTTTTCAAGGACAGGTACTCAATCAGTGACCGGTCAGTATAAGTGCGGAAAGTGATACTGAGCGGTTGAAACCAATATGTAATGAGTAAGTGTGTGTGTGAGTGTATGTATGAGACCGGTTTGTTTCTGGAAGTTCGGAGTTAAAATCTCCTACGTCTCCCCTTCTTCCTCGTAAGGAAGGTTCACTAGATCTTCAGTTATACAATCTTGTACAACCTACCCAGCTGAATCACAGCTCTAATCTAGTGACTCCCTAGGCAGTTGTTTACAACAATCCACCTACTTCAACAGCTTTTTACAGTCCGTCGGAGATAATTACTACAACCTTAAATCTAAGAAGAAGTGTCTTTGGACTTCACTCTAGTTTTGTGCTCTCACCACAGCTCGTTGAAAAACTCAAACTTCGTCTTTCTGAGAGTAAGATTTCAAAGTCGTAAGAATGTTGAAGTTCAGTGAAGTGAGTAGATCTTCTTCTTGTCTCTCTCTCCTTTTATGCTTGAGGTTTGAAATTCAAACCGTTGTGAGATAGGTTCTTCTTTCTGATCGGTGCATTAATTGACTTTCCTGAAATGGGTCTGTCCGGTTTCAGCTGCACTCTATCCTGTCACTAGCTTTATTCCTTATTTGCGTTAGTTGACCTTGTGTAAACTCTGGACTCGCAACATTGCATTGAATGTCTGAAATTTCCTTTTTGTTTCAGCATGCACTTGTCTCGATTGTCCAATCTGTCATTTGTCCGATGTTGCATACTGTCGTGCTTTCCTGAAACCTTTTTCAAGACCGGTATCTTCAATCGGTATTAATCATAGTTTCTCATGCTTGCCCAGACTGATCACTTATATATACCGCTTTTAGTCCTTAGCATAGACGATACTTTAGATCTCCGGTTTTCTCATTATTAATCAGTTGCGTCAATTCACCAAAACCGATAGTCCGAATGTCTGAATTCGTGTTGCTAACAGATATTCCTTCGTTGCCTTGAAGGAAAGATGCAACTACTACTAATTCGTTCGTTCGTTCGTCCGTGCAACTACTTGCAAAACGATTTTTAATTCTCCTTATAATTATCGTCATGTTAATTACGCATAATAGTAAACAACAAAGGTGTGTTCTTGAACCAACAGGGTTGATCCAAGTGCTAAGCGGCTTGATATTGCTTAAGCAAGGACTCGGGTTCGAATCCTAGTGTATGTAGCAACCCCCTTTGGAGCCTCACATGTCGTTACCAGATAGGCGACGCGGGGCGAATCGGATTAATCGGGGCAACCCGAAAACGAAAAAAAAAAAGGTGCGTTCCTGACGGCCATTTTTATATATCGGCAAATTTAAATAATTTCGACCATGTTTCGGGGCAAGAATATATTTCCTGATATGTTAAACATATTTATTTAGAAACATTATATGTACAACTCACGAGTAGCTATAATGTTATATAGAAAGACCAATACAGGTCAACTTCTCCATATGGATCCAATCAATCACCATAATGCAAATTGTAATTGAGCACAAAGATTTATGTACTGGAATATAGTGCCTAATATTGAAATGAAAGACTTTTTTAAGTCAATTCAGAAATTCTAAACGACCGTAATATACTTGATACAAATAATATTATTACTCGTTAGATATGGAATTGAAGAATAACCACTTTTAGTTTGTGAGGATATAACCGCTTTTCATATGTCAGCTCTGATGACACATATGACCTGACGTATACGTGTTCTATATATATATATATAATATATATATATATATACAGAGATTTGCTATGCTGCCCACCTGCTTTGAGCAACCACTGTTAGCATCATAAGCAAATCTCTCAATTTTTTCCGTTTTTTCGATTCTTAACGCTGCCAAAACCTCCGTAGACCATCTCATATCAATTGTTAACCTAAATCGTCATATCCAACACGTGAATTTTTAATAATCATAACATCGGTACGTTGTTCACATCTTAAAAATAAATAATGAATTTGGTTAGAAATTAACGTGTTGGATATGACGATTTAGGTTACCAATTGATATGAGATGGCCTACAGAGGTTTTGGCGGCGTTGAGAATAAAAAAACGCAAAAAAATGAGAGATTTGCTTATGGTGCTCACAGTGGTTGCTCATGGTAGGTGGACGCCGTAGCAAATCTATATAGGTATATATATAATATTTATATATATAGCATTATTGTTATATCTCACGCCAAGCGACAACAAACATCAGCTTCTCGGAAATTTCATGGAATTTCAGTTGGTCTCCGCGGGCTTAAGGCACGTAACCCTCCCGACGAGTTATGTACGGCCCGAACCTGAAAGGCCAAAGCCTTCCGAATTGCCTATTACTACGACAACGCTCCAGTGATTGATATTGCCTCTGGCGACAGAAGAGTAATTGTCCGACAAATTGCCGATGCTTGCGAGAACTATGGCTTCTTTCAGGTCAACTTTATTTAGTTACACTGTATAGACTAAAAAATGCATATATACGCACACAGCCATGATCTATGCGATATAACTAACATGATTTAATTTAGGTGATAAACCATGGTGTGTCGAGGGAGATAATGGAGAAGATGCTTCAAGTGTCTGAAGAGTATTTCAATTTACCACTGGAAGAGAAGATGAAACTCTACTCTCATGATCCCTCGAAGACCACGAGATTAAGCACAAGTTCCAATCCTCAAAAGGAGAAAATTCACAACTGGAGGGATTATCTTAGGCTCCACTGTCACCCTTTGGACAAGTACGCTAAAGATTGGCCAATGAATCCCCAATCTTTCAAGTAAGCGATTTATTCATATATACTTTATCATTCTTTCTTTCTGTCTTTAGTAAGACAAAGTTCATGGGTCATACCATCTAATTCGATATATATAGTTCGTATAAACTTAATCTCCAGTAAGACGAAGTTCTGTTCACACAGGTAGGGGCATTGTTACTTTACAAGTCGAAATGAATGATACTACATGACACGTTTTAATTTACGAAAGAGAATATATATTTATATAATATGTAATTAGGGATCTGATTTTTCCAATATATTGTACTGCTGGGTGAAGGTAGAGGTGCACCCGGATGAATGCTGGTCGGTATCGTCGTGAACAAATTGAATTCGAACTCTAGTATCAACAGAAATGTTTAAACTTTGTCGTCAATTTGTCTACCCCATGCGTTTCCATGAAAAATTGTTAACTTCACGAGATACTTTTAGGGCAAAACATAACAGTATCTACTCTCTCTTCACCAATTAACCTAGACAAAAAATGCAAAACACCCACGATTCTATCCATGCAAGTAGGAGATTTGTGTGAATGAATATTACTATTGCATGAAAGATATATATATATATATATATATATATATATTTAAGCATTTACTGGATGAAATGTGACAAAATAAAATAAAACAATTTTGAACTCTACAACTTTCACTTGTATTTTGACTCTTTGCGTAGTAGGTTACGTTGATAATTTTGAGTTTGCTCTTCATAAATGTGCTGATCATAGTGTCGGAACATAAAATTTTGTGGTTCTAACAAATATAAGTTTCTTGAAGGCTTTGGTGGGTGATACCTACAATTCATTATTTGTGGTTCATACATTTCAATATATAATATATATATTAGCTAGCTTGGTAGAAATGCCAACTAAATAGCTCTGGTGGATGATCAACATAATTGGCATGGAATAAATGACCACACAGTATAATATAATATAACTTGGTCGTATATTTGTTATATAATTAATTAATTATTTTGAAGTCGATAACTTTTGCTTTGGTGGATCTGAACTACCACTTCCACAATTTCGGCTTACGATGACTGCCCCCTAGCTCCCCACGTCGTCAACTAGGTGGACCCGAACAACCATTTGAATTTCAGTAACAAAACATACACATAGTTAGGGTTTGATTTGAACTAGTCCACCCTCAAATTATTCAAGAAAAACGGGCTTGACCGGAGAATTTTTTAAGTTACATTTGAGTCATTATCACTAGTTGGAAGTTTGAATGGTAAGTTTTAGATTTTTGAAGTTTATAAGGGTTTTACTTGTTTGATGAATTTTATGCTTGACGGATTGGAAAAGATAACGATGATATGTATGTAAATATATCTCAAACTGCAACTGATAGTGTATATGGCTCATGCAATATTTGTGTGTGTCTATATATGTAATCAGGGAGATTGTGAGTCAATATTGTGGTGAGGTGAGACAACTTGGGCTTAGATTGCAAGAAGCAATATCAGAGAGCTTGGGACTGGACAAGGACTACTTGAACAATAGTTTAGGTGAACAAGGGCAACACATGGCCATTAACTACTACCCACTTTGTCCAGAACCCGAACTTACCTATGGGCTGCCTGCCCATACCGACCCTAACACACTCACAATTCTCCTCCAAGAAACTCAAGTCTCAGGACTCCAATTACTCAAGGACGGGAAATGGCTCACCGTCAAACCACTCCCCGGAGCATTTGTCATCAACATTGGTGATCAGCTGCAGGTACGTCAAACGAGAGCTTGACCCTAGTAATAATTTTGATATATGTCCATAATATTATCATATATATTTAAATTTGTTCTCCACATGAGGCTTTGAGCAATTCCAAATACAAGAGTACTTGGCATCGAGCATTGGTGAATGCCCACAGAGCAAGGATTTCAATAGCTTCATTTCTGTGCCCCGAAGACACTGCTGTGATCAAAGCGCCAAAGGAACTAATTACTGAAGACGATGATCATGGCATTTACAGAGACTACACGTATGCAGAGTATTATAACAAGTTCTGGAGCAGGAACCTTGACCAAGGACATTGTTTAGAACTCTTCAAGAACTCTCCTTCTGGCTGCTTCTGATATATTTTCATTAAATTAATAATGTCGTTCGTGTGATCAATAATTCTCTTATCTATCTATCTATATATATATCTTCCTTGTTCGAATTGATACTACATGTTGTACCTGTCAGGGTCCGATGTATGCGTACTCACCGCACTTATCTGTGTATCTTGTACTACCTCCGTCCCATTAATTTTATCACATTTTGCCATTTCGGGCGTCCCACTAATTTTATCACCTTTCCTTATTTAGTAAAAAACTATAAACAATCAATAAAATAATATTAAATATTCTTAAAAGACGTGTCAAAATACACACGTTATTACATTTTCATTATACTATATTAATATAATAATACCACCTTAATATCCGTGCCCACCACCACATGTGAAAAAATAACGGGACGGAGGTAGTACTTATTAGTTATTGGGAATAATGCCGGGATGAAGTGGTGTTGGTTTGACTCTGATCCCACCCCTGGAAATTGCCTAGCATTTTCGTTTATGAATGAAATTGTGTAATACAATACATACCTCTTTTAGCGTGCATTGCGCATTATGAACAAAATTACTTATCGGTGCGAGAAAAATATAAGCGACTAGTAGCGATGTTTACTGCGCAAGGTACTAAATTGGTAGAGGATGCGTTTAGAGAGTTGAAGCCAACCACCAATACTAGTTGCATGCAGCTTGGGGCGAATGCGCCATTGGGAGTGCCATGCGAAGTGCTAGTTTACATTTGAAGAGACAAAGTTAATTCTTTCTCTTAAGCAGCTTCCTGATCAACATAAGCAAGTGGATTATGTCCAAACTGGATCGTTGCATTTTGTTTGTAACGTTACAGAGAAGGATGTTTCTTGATATACAATACAAACCAGTGATCATCACATCGGACAAAACAGAGACATGTTCAACAAAAGACATGAGCGCATGCTGGCTTACGATCTGATTATTATAATTCATTCAATGTGTGTCCGTGAGGCCTCTCATATAGATTTCCGCAATGGCAGTAAACAAGGCAGCCCCAATGGGTAAGACATCCTCATCAAGGAAGAAATATGGGGAGTGAGGAGAGTGAATCGAACCTACTCTCTCGTTTCTGATTCCAATACCAAACATCACTCCTGGAATCACTTGCTGATAGAACGCAAAGTCCTCACCCGCCATCACTTTCTTAGCCTCTCTCACCTTCTCCGGACCCAACATGAGCTCCCCTATTTTCTTTACGTGTCGATCTAATTTATGGTCGTTTACAGTTGCTGGATATAGAGGGAACTCTTCTTCTTTCATGCTCACTTGTGCTGTGCACCTGTGTACGCTTGCCTGCCCTTCGATAACCTAAACAATTATACATGCAGCATCATTGACAAATAATTTGGTGAACACGCGCAAACCTTATGACTAAGATATTCCAAAATGGTGGATGATAAGAAAGAGAGTATGTGCTAAATTTGTGATTATTTATATTTTGCAGCCCACCCGGCCACCCCAGCTAGAGCTGTCAATTGGGCCCGTGGCCCGGGGGCCGGCCCGCCCCGCCCCCCAAAGGGCGGGCTGGACTGGGCTGGGATATTTCAGGCACGCCAAGCGGCGGGCCTGAACTGGCCAGGCCGCGCGGGCCGCGGGCTTGGCAGGGCGCTGGCCCGGCCAGTTTTATAAATTATATATATTATATATATATTTAAAATATATTAATTTAATAGTTAATGATTCATTAATTATACCATTATTAATAACATATATATTTATAAATATATAATTAATAAGTTGTTTATCCATAATTTTTTATTAAATACCTTAATTAACTAAAACTAGTTAATAAATTAAATTATAAAATAAAATACAAAAAATTAAAAATATAACTAGGCAGGCGGGCCTGGCCCGCCTGGCCCATGGCCCACAGCGGGGCGGGCCGGTCCCCATTTTTGAGGCCCGCAGATGGCGGGCGAACCCGGCCCGGCCTGCCATTTTGACAGCTCTAACCCCAGCTAGTAGTAGACAATTTTTATGGTAGATCAATTCCATCTCAAGCACTTACGGCTTTTTTTTTTATTATTATTAATCGGATAACATGGAACAGATAGACTCAATATCACCTCTTTCACCCTCTTCTGGAGTTGAAGTAATCCTTCAGTAGTAAGACTTCTCAAAGTGCCCCCAAATTCAACATGCTGCGTAATCACATTAAACGCACTCCCGCCTCGTACATAAGTTACAGAAAGCACCTGCAGTTTGCAACTTCAACTGTCACGTACAAGTTCCCTGTGCTTGTCAGCTATTAAAAATCAACAGTCTGCTTTTTCATCAAGTTGTAAACTACAAAAAAGCCTTTGCAACATACATACTTGACTATGATGGGGATCAACTTCTCTTGAGATGAGCTGTTGTAATGCCAATATTGCAAAGGATGCTGCAATGATTGGATCGACACTGTTATGTGGACTTGCAGCATGCCCACCTTTACCAACTATTTTGGCTTCAAAAAAGCTTACAGCTGCTAACACTGGTCCTGATGCACTCGCTATGGTCCCAGTGGATAGTTCAAAATCAACATGCATGCCAAAAATTGCTTCCGTTTCTCCAAGAGCGCCTTCTTCTATCATGTAGGATGCACCTGCACCACCTTCCTCTGCAGGTTGAAAGAGAAACCTCACCGTTCCCTCAAGATTTCCATGATTAAAACAGAGATAGACAAAGTTAGAGGATAGGTTAATAAGTAATAAGTGGAAGACATAGGTAAATAATGAAACATGATATATTTATTATGTGAGATTCTTAAAACCAACGTCTCCAGACCATCTGATCAAGCCACCCTACACTTAAGTCAACAGATTGGTAACATTTTAATAAGTTTGAGGCTTCAATCTTAAAACTAATAGATACTGAGCAAAGTACCCTCTTTGAATTTCTTCTTTTAAGATCGGAGAAATTACTTTCTCAAACAGTCCGCGAGGGGCATGATTTTTAAGCCAACATCAATATGGGTGACATCGAGCTAAATGGTGTCATAACATGCAAATTATAACCCCAATTCCATGTTAGGGATGTGGATTATATCGTTAGAAAAAAAGGAAAAATTGACATTAGGATGAAGTACACAAATTCGAACACATTTGTTCCAAAGATAAAACCAACCTTAAGCTTGTCTTTCCTTTCATTTAGTAACTTAGCAGCACCTAGCAGCATAGTTGTATGAGCATCGTGTCCGCATGCATGCATCACACCCTTTACTTTGCTCTTGTGCTCCCAATCCACAAGCTCCTGTTCAATACAATAACAAGTAAGTCATAAGCCGTCCATCGTTCAGATTGAGGACCAGCCTTCCATCCAAAGAAGATAATCTGATACGAAAAGAAGCATTTTTTTTGACACAAGCCTACAAATTGAGTAGGAAGTTCAAATATTCATACCAAATAAACGAAAAAGAGAGAGCTAGAAAGGAGCTTAGGCACACAATCGCAGATAAAGGTCCCTTTTTTTCGTTTCGAAACAGAAAAATCATCAGAAGTCACCTGCAAAGGGAGAGCATCCATGTCAGCGCGCAAAGCAACAAAAGGTGGAGACCCGACCCAATTTCAGCAACCAAACCCGTCTTAGCAAAGGGGTACCTATAAGATATGCCAAGACTATCAAGTTCACTGCGGATAAGAGCACTGGTGTTGAATTCGTGGTATCCCAGTTCAGGGTTTTCATGGATTTTCCTCCTTAGCGTAACTAGCCAGTTCTTTTCTCCTATGGCTGCGGTAAGAATCTGCGTTGTGTAGTCTCGATCAGTTGTTTGGGTTTTGGTTGCGGTGTATGCCGTGAAAAGTGTAATTAATATTGCTATCGGTAAAGTGGAATAAGAAACCATGATTTCTAGTGGATGGGGTTCCTTTTTCTGGGTGGGTGGCTTCAATTGAGATCCTTCGCAGATGAAGATATATAACGACGGCATTCAAATTTGACTTTTCGAGGAAATGTTAGTTGGGAATTTATCTATTCAATTATATAAATGGTGTGGGGTGTATATAAAACTACCAACTTGGTTTGTCATATTTATTTACAATTTGATCACTTTTTTATTTGATTTTTTAAAATATTTTTTATGTTACTTTAACATTTTTTATTTATTATATATACATCTCTAAACGTCAGATTTTTCTTTCATATAGTTAAAAATTTTATTCCATCGATTTGATATTAAAAAAATCTTAAAATTAAGAATAATGTAAAAATTTAATGCACACGCATAGAGTGTGCGAAAAAGTATCGATTGGACTCTCCTGTGAGGACATGTCATCATCACAAAGCCCCTCCATTCGACACCTTGGGAGAATTCTCATTTTATAACTATTGAATTTGGTTTATTGGGAGATGAAGAGGCTGTTATAGAATCCATATACTAAAATAATACGCATTTTTTAGGTCAAAGGAGAGAAGGTGAACAGTCTCGCTGACGAGCTTCGAAATCACTAGATCCGTCTTGAAGAAGGGCTGCTCCATGACTCTCTGTATGAAGGGCAGGCGAGGAACGCCGCCCATCCTCTTGTATTTCTTCATTATTTTCGCCACTCCTTTTTATTTCAAGAAAACTTTTTTTTTTGGTTAATTTCTTGGTCGTAATTCGTGTTGGAAATGGGGGAAATCAAAGTAATTGAGGAGACATGTGTAATGATGATGCTGTAGTTCATTAGAAGCACCATTTCACCGTGTAAGTCTACCATTTCTTTTCTGATTTCGATCAATCTCTTCACTGTACTGAATTTCTGATGGATTTGTTCCATTTGATCCCCATTTTGTGATAACGTCTTGTATTCTCTTTTGCAGTTTCTACCCGGTGACAACACTATTTTTTTTCATGATTTGATAGATAACCAAACACACGCACACAAACGTGCATGCGTGTGTGTCGAGGGGATTCATTTTATTATATATGGCATGAGGCTCATCGTTGAGATGCCTACGTTGAAGTAAAGGGCAAGTGAAAGAAGACAACTCTTCAACAAAGTCGAGGAGGCGAAACGAGCTCGATGCTCTCAAGTGGTGGACTTTGATGCAGGCGGAGATGGAGAACTCGGGATATGGCTCAACAAAGAAACATTCAAATTCACTCGAGTTCAGGTGGAATATGAGCTCTGTTAAAGAGATTGGTATTTTGACGTTTTTTTTCTTTTTGTTTCAGGTGGAATATGAGCTCTTAAGAGGTCGTAGTGTAAGGGACAAACTGACCATGGAAGATGAGTATACGTATATTCTCTTTTACATAATTTTGTGCCTATATTGATGATAGAACTGCCTTTTGTATCTTCGCAAATGCTGCATTTGGGCTGCATTGATGAGCCCTTTTTTTTTATGCATAATCCTTTCTACCTTGATCAACATTTTTCAGACATGAAGTCATAATCGCTGATTGAGCAGTGCCTTCAGATTCTCTAATTGGTATGGGGTCAGTTGCAGATGGACGATTGTATCAGCTGCATTTGAAGGCTGTAAGTGAGCCAGATGACTAGGTTGTCCCCCTTTAGACAATTCTTCCACAGAAACTTGATTGACTACTCCCTGTCTGTAATCTGGAGGAAAACCGTGCAGCTAGTAGCATGTCTCCACTGTATGTCCTTTCTTGTTACAGTGTGTACACACTGCTTTGTTTGAATCCTTCCCGCCATTATTGAAAGTTCTTTTGCTGCTTCTTGTTTTCCTCTTGCTGCAAGCATATACCACCACTGTTCTCATCTGCTACTCGAGCTTGTCGAGGAATCATAGTCCTCTATTTTTCTTCTTGTACCAGCAGAGAGAACACCTTATTGATGGATGGTAGTGGTTCCATAAGCAAAATCTGGCCCCTTACCTGAGCATAAGACTCATTCAGACCCATCAAGAATGTAAAGACATATTCTTCATTCTGATAAAAATCATCTCATTCATTCCTCCGCATGTACATTGACAGACTGGTTTGTTATTCATCAACTAGCAACACTGTGAGGCCCCTGTGCCATATTGATCAAATCTTTCTTAATCTGAAAAATCCCTGGCTTGTTAGTTTGCCCGAACCTTTCTTGGAGGTCTATCCATACATCCCATCCCGGGGTAGAGTTATAAAGGATGCTGGCTGAAATCTCTTTTGACACAGAGTTGAGGATCCAAGAAATAACCACATTATTATTTCTTTTCCAACTAAGTGTTGCTTGATCTACTGTGGCTGGTAACACAATGTGGCCGTTAACAAAGCCTTCTTTATTTCTTCCGTCAGTGTTATAAACATCGCCCTACTCCATGTGGCATAGTTATCACTGATCAACTGCTCGCGCACCAACAATTGCCCAGACGTATCTCCTGCATTCAAAAGATATGGATTGCTCAAGAACGATGGAACAACAGAAGAACTATGCTATTGAGGAGGACGGCGGCTGACTGAATCTACTTCTTCTGCCATCGATAACTCGCTCAAGAAACGTATACAGCTCGTTCGTGCCACAGATTCTCTGATACCATATAAAATTATGATGATCGAAGACTCGATTTTAACGTGGTTCGGATACGATTGATCCTACGTCCGTGGAGCTAAATCTTTTTTATTGATTCGCTCTTTACAATTTATAGAATCATTCACCACTCACACTCGTAACTGTGATGAACACACACTAAAAGTGAAAAGATCACAAGAAAGGAGTCAATTGAATGAAAATAAAATAGCGCATTTTGTTTTTAAAGCTAACGCCTGTTGTCAATAAAGTCACTTGTAGCGTCAGCGTTTCTATAAGTGACTGCTTCACTTTCAAAAGTCTCACGCTTGTGAAGTCGTTTCCACGTTTCTTCTCCTTTCCGTTGAGAACGGGCTTCATGAACAGGACAACCTTCATGATCATTTCTTAGTTCTTATCTGTTGTCCACCTGCTAATTATATGCTCCTAAATTTAACATGCCCTTGATACGGACCAAAAGCACACGGGCCAAGGAACGAAAAATATATAAGGCCCAGCAAGCCCACAAAGAAGGAGGCCCACAAATCAGGAAATATCTAAAGGGAGACCTTGTGAGGACCCCTGGGTAAAAGAGTAAATATCCGGGAAAAAAGAAAGGATTCCTCTGAAACCCAGACGAAAAGACAGCAAGATATGAGGAAGGAACCACATGGACGCGTGTCGACCCACAATAGGGCGATGTCACTGTTTAAAAAGCTGTAGCCGTCACAGAGATTACTCAATCCACAGTTTCCTGCTATTCACAGTACCCTAGGGGTCACGTCCCCGAATTTCTGGAATTCTACATAGAAGAAGCTGCTGCGAGCTGCTATAAAAGGAGGGACTTAGTTATTTTCATGGGCAGGGTCATTCCACATACGAGAGGCATTCTGTATTTTCTCTCTCAACAGTTAGAACTGTTTTTTATGTCTTTTATGAGGGAAAGTGAGGCCATTTGAGCGTGTAATTCTTAACAGTATATTGAAAGGAAGTTCCGCAGCACCCCGTGGACGTAGAATCCAATAGGATTCGAACCACGTATATTCTCGTGCCTTTTCGTTCACGTCCCCTTCACATCCCTCATTAAACAACACCTTATGCACACCCTTAACTTTGTAAAATCTACCGCTATATAAATTTATCCACACATAAATTCGTTGATTGGGAGAGCCCCAGCTCACCCGTTGTTTTTGCCGGAATTCCTTTGATGTACTTACTCTAAGTATTCTGCCCGCATTATTATTCCTCGTGTCTAGTCTAGGAGTACGAGCTAAACGCAATTCAATTATTGCAAGGATAAAATCATGTTAGTGCATTTGCCACTAGCTTCTACATTTCATGCTTCTCGTTTAATTGAAAAAAATATTGTATTACGGGTTTTTTTTTTTTCTGTTTACATCAAACGTTTTAGTTACAACTTATCAGTAGTTATTCTCAAAAATCCTATGATTCAAATTGTTCCCATAAGCATACATACATCTCTTCTGGATCCATTAGTTACAACTTATCAGTAGTTATTCTCAAAAATCCTATGATTCAAATTGTTCCCATAAGCATACATACATCTCTTCTGGATTCATTATATTATATACAGACTTTTGTATATAAAATTCTTCGCACTAGATGCTTTCAAGCTGTCACTGGGTGACGTCTCCTTTTGCTCTTAAACTCCCTTTCTCTTCTGTTTATATTATATTATATTATATGGGGATACCGGTTGAAAAGAAAAATTATATTATCATGGATTATTATTTTAATTTTGCTGTGTTGGATCAAATAAAGAAAAAATGACGCGAACGAACGAAGACTCTTCGAAGCCTTCAGCCCACAACTAAAGAAGGGACGGGAAATCAGCAACGGAAATCAGTCCCAACGCCAAAAGTCAAAAGTGGTTAGTAGTAATTCCTCTCTCTCGAACTCAGTCGTTTTCTCTTGTATCATTTTCTCCAAGTCTTTCTATCGGGCAAAAGAATCGATTATTATCAAAAAGACTGCCAGTATTGGAAACCCTCTTTAAATTAAGAGGTAAAAATTGAATTTTAGCTCAAGCTTGTGTATGTAGCTCCAGTATATTCGTCTATGGGTTTTGGTTCCTGCTGTCTGATTTTTATGCGATCAAGTAATGCTTTCAAATGAAGCAAACGTGAAGTTGATAAAATAGCTTGTATTTTTTTTTTTTTTTTTCTTTTCTATTTGAGATGAAACCGGATGCTGGATGAAATCTATTGATGGATTTTATTTTTTTTATTCTTCCTGTCTGTGGGTATATACTAATGTCCTAGCTTAGTATTGCTTGAAGATATGAGAGGATGATAGTTTACTAGTGTTTCCTAGACGGGAGGGGTACTCACTTGATGATCGAGATGTAGTTATCATCGGATAATGCCACCTTAACTTTAATATCGTAGAACTGAGGTGTTATTGTACAAGCCTAGGGAGCTAATCCAATCCAATGCCGGTTTATAATTAGCTTCTTGAAACAATTAAAGCATATGGTTCCTTATATGTTTAATATACAGGGGAAATATACCATCATATAGTTAAGTACAAGGTCTGCACTTCTGATT